>JANVCL010000003.1:32173125-32199422 GCA_026546855.1 Erythroxylum incrassatum | reverse complement strand
AGATGAACGAAGAGCAAGATCTGGTGATATGAGCCCTGAAGTGGTGGAAAACAATAACAAGCTCATGCAAAGTACAATGTTTGGACCTAAAGGATCCCAAGCATAAAAAACAAGCATACTCACCAAATGAGATGTGTGTATCAAAGACGTCGGGAGCCTCTCGTGAAGCAGCAGAAGCAGGTTGCTGAATGGTAAAGACTGCCCAGCAGAAGTTAAAGTTTCTTCCAGTATGAGAGAGATTTTCCTTCTCTGTTGTAGCATGATCTGGAAATCTGTCAGGATCAGTAGTACGACTTTGATGTTCAGGAGAAATGGAAGGAGTATCTGTGGAGCTTAAATCAGGGATCACACTTCCCATAACCTCAACATCTGGGGGGTTCTCATCATCTATAACTCTTAAATCTATAAATTCTGTCTGATTACTTGGATCAGCATTTCCTAAATCCATAGCTACAGTAAGTACATTTGTCCGATCACTTTGAAGTGAACTTTGAAAAGCATCAGTTTCATTAATTTGTGCTGCATCATAACGAACACTGGTCTCTTGAAAACCTGGATCACGATCAACTGAAGGTGGGGAAAGAATACTGCGATGGTAAAACAAACAATTAAAAGATCGGCTCCAGCATTGTTTTGAAAAATAATACAAAATTGAAATACAAATTGACACATACTCCTCTTGCATTGGGCTGGGATTCTCTTCTGTAGGTAACATACCAATATCTTTAAGAAAATGAGATTGATAGTTAAATTGGAGAGTTTTAGTGCAACAGTTGCTACGGAAAAGAGGGGAGCAATAATAGGCTTACATTATCAAAAGATATAGCAACATAAGGATCTCTACCAACTGGAATTTGATCAATTAGTGTGATTTCCTCGCGGCTTCTGAGATGATTATCTGGAGACCTAGAAAATAGAGAAGTCTGAAATCTTCAATCAAAAGTTATACTTGAAACAGAAAAAAGAAATGCAAAAACAGGGGATGAAAGAAGTCACCCTTCAGCATATATGTCTTCGTTTAAATCCAAGGCGTCAAGGTCAAATCTTTGGGGTAAAGTGATGGACTCAAATTTGGCGGTTGTAGCATTCTCTGGCAAAGTAACTTGTATGGAGGAAAAGGCCTTTCTTAATCCAATGAGAACAACATTGCAGTCATGGAAAAGATAATCAACTTTCTTGGAATATATGCGAACGACTCCTAACAGAAGGTGGCCTGACATTCTCAGTGCAATCGGAACTTCTGGGAACATGATCCGATCTAAAAAAATTACATTTGAGAAAGGAAAAGGAATGTCAAAATGAGAAATAAATCAATTCCCACTTAATGAGATAATCATTTTAGTGTCTCTGAATAAAGAGAAGTTACAAGAGGCAAGCTTTATGCATTCACAGACGTCTTGAAAGCCTCATCTTTTATTCCATCAATCAACGAAATGCAAAGGAAAAGACAATAATTCGGATTATTTACAGGGGTGCGAAATTGAAAAACTCGGTTAATAAAGTAACGATTAGAAGAAGCATAGTTTTATAAATTACAGAAGGAAAAAGGGAGAAACTTTGAATCGAAAAATACAGACTTTAGAACCAAAGTGAATTGTTCGATAAGCAGATATAAAAGAATGAATGGAAAAGAAACAGACCGACAGTTGAGGAGATGTCGGTGGATGTATAGTGAGATTTCTTGAGTCTGTGCTGAAGATGGGCTGCGCACCACACCGTCCCCAGAGGACCCTTCCTTGCCAGAAACGTTTGTGAGTAGAACATTCTACACTATCCTTCTTCTTTCTGCCTCTTTGTTTCGATTAGATAGATAGATACAAATGTGCTGACTGTAGAAGAGAAGCGAGTCAGGAATCGATGGAGCCTTTAGGGTTTTATGCGTTATGTTTCATTAATCGCGCGGGAAACATCTAGGTGGCGCCAATTTTCGTGTGTGAATTCAAGTTCAGAAAGGCCCCTTTTTATTCTACCTATTTTACCACTTTGCCACTCCCACACCCCGTTTTGATAGGTGCAATTCCGAAGAGTCAACTGCCCATTCATCGACGTGATGGAAGGAACACTCCTTCCAGAGGCCTCTTCAGTTTAGAAAACATCAAGCCGTATCAGTACCATTGCCACTACCAGGTAGAAGATATTTTAAATCTGCTCTATACTTGAATGATCGTTCCTTTTGGTTATTTACAGTTTTTATTCAAATCTTAAAACGTAAACTTGTATTCGTGGAGTTACCCGTGTAATTCTTGATTTGGGTTCTGATATCGCAAAAACTTTCTGTGTGGAGATGTTTGCGATGGCAGTTTTCCATTTTATGCAAGACTGTGATGCCAGAACTAGGAAGAACATATTCCTGTGAATAGTTTGAGATCTCATTGAAGCGATTCAAGCATAGATTTTTCGATTACCAAGTCTTTACCATTCAGTACATATTTGGTACTACTCAAGAGCAAGATCAACCAGTGATTGATAATAATAGAAATTGAGAAGTAAATCTTCTTGGAGATAGTGGGGATACAGGCACTAATGAACACGAGAGGAATGCTCTCAGACATTGAGATCTTACCGCATTTTTCGGGGGCATTAGTATATATCAGTACTGCTGGGGAATATGTAATATTATTGCTCAACTACAGAATTCCATAAGCAGGTTATAGCATTTCTTTCTCATCTTCTTAGTTGCTCCCCATGGTTGACAGAGGATGATCTCTCATTTCTGGATCTAAATGATATGATTGTGTGGACTCGACTGTTAGCCATTCTCCAACCCATCCAAGTCATTTGTAATCACAATCTGCTGCATAGTAAATATTAAATGGTGAAGCACAGAACACTGATTTAACCGATGTGTGTAGAGTCTGTTCTATTGACATCAGCTAGACCAGAGGTTGACCCTCAAGGCTTCGCGATGGGCGATTGGAGTGGAGGAGGTGTTTAAAGATGATCATCTGGAAATATCAGTGTCACGTTTGGGCTTGGTTTGGGAAAAAGAGGGCTGCGCTTAGGTGATAATCGCTGCGCTGGTCTTAAGAAAAAGCATTTGGTATAAATTAATAGCCTTACTTAACTTATGGCCCACATTCTCTGTGAATTTACCTATCCACTCTAAGTAAAAACACTTGTTTCTCCCTCTCTTTGCAACAAACAGTTACTAGAACACTCCTCCATTTCATTTCCAAGACTAGGGGTTTTTCTAGGGTTTAAGCCACACCCTTCCAGCCAAAGTTGAGTTTGATATCTCCACTCTTATTTCTTATTCATATAAATCAAATGCTTCGGTCTCACGGCATCAAGCTTGTTTCATGGCTTTCTCGTCGCTCTCTTTCTTCTCTAGATGTTTCTACTTCCGTACGATTCTATTTTCGATTTTCTCTCCTTTTTTTCCACTTGTTGTGTGTTCTATTTGCCCCTGATTTTGCCTCTCCATCTTTCGAAATTGCAGAGTGTCTCAAACGAGAGCTGTAGGAGTTTCAGTGCTAGAAGTTGCAGAACTTTTGGCAACTGCAATTCAAGAATTGGTTCGGGTTTTTCTTTTCCTCTCTCCCTTTTCTTTCTTAATTTCCCGTTCTGTGTTCTATTCTCTTTACCACAGACGGTTTGTTGGTGGAATTGGGCTTCAAAGTAAGCACGTCCTTGTGGTTTGTGCTTATTGTGCAGTTGAAAATAGAAGCTGGTTAATATTGGGGGCACTAAATGCCAATTTGGGAGCAGCAAGGTCGATTCATGGCACTGGTATTTATATATTTCTTCTTTCAGTGCTCATTCTGTTCTAATCCAACCTAAACCTGCTTACCGACATTCTTTTTTTCTTTAATTGTTATTCAACAATTTCTGTTTTACGCAAAGATGAGGAGGCTGACAGCCTTACACACACTTTGACCCTGCGTGCGCTCTATTTGATTTGCTATCTCCTGCTATTGATATTCTCTCACTCCCTTTTCCTCTTATTTTCCTCTCAATTTTGTGACAGCTAATTTGTCTAGAGATTATTATGATGTATTGGGTGTTAGCAAGAACGCAAGTCCATCTGATATTAAGAAAGCTTATTATGGGGTTGGTTTCATGCTCATCTTCTATTTTTTTTATTTAACTTTTTCAGTTCCCTCGGTTCTGTTTTCTCATTTAGTATTTTCAATTCCCTCAATTATGTGGATTGTTATTCTGCTTTCGTATTCTTTTTTAATAACTTTTGCGCGGGGTTGCAACTTTTTCTTTCAATTTGTATTTTCATTTTCATCTATCTATTTCTGCTTTAATTTTACTCATATTCTCATTCCACAGCTGGCCAAGAAGCTGCATCCTGATATGAATAAAGATGATCCAGAAGCTGAAAAGAAGTTTCAAGAAGTTTCAAAGGCATATGAGGTGAACTGCGAAGACTGCAATCACTGCCAGCTCTGTTTCCCATTCTCTATATACTTAATGCAATTTCTTCTTCTTTTGTTGTTGTAGGTGTTGAAAGATGAAGAGAAGCGTGCACAATATGATGAGGTTTAATGTAAATTTTAGTTTTTATACGCCTTTTATTTTCATCAAAATATGCAGTTATGCAGCATATAATCCAACTGTATTAGGATACGATGGACAGGACTTTAGGAAGTGTCTTTTCCTTGTTCTGTAGAAAGCGTAGTGCAAATATTGCCTCAAATGATTTAACCATCAAAACTTCAACTTCATTTATCATTTTTTAAAATATCTATTAAAATTGGATTGTTGTCCCTCTATGCGTTCATGTTCCTCCTGTTGCCGTCGTTTCAGTAAATTTGATTAATATGATTGCATATACCTTCATGTACTGCTTTACTGGCAACTTATAGCCTTCTGATTCAAAATGATTGAATTGTACAAGTGATTTCTGGGATGGGACATTCCTGGCTTAATGGTAAGATTGACTTTTTTAGCCAAACACAAGTTTGGGTAGTCCTCTGACACTGATGCCACCATATTTGTTTCCTTTTTCAAGGGAACAAAGTGAACTGCATGTTATAATTTCTGATGAGATTGATGCCATCTGTAAGGTGAGAGATTCTTCTGCTCTCGTTATCATCCATTGGTTTCCATGATATGAGGTTTTATTCAAGTTTCAATGTTCAATTGGAACATAAGATTTGCTTTACAAAAGTTAGCATATTTACTTATTTTGGAATTTGGTTCTGGACAGGCTTCGGTACCCTTTAAGAAATAAATCTCTATTACTAACCTAGTGATGTCTGGTTGCAGTTTTTTAAAAGCCTAAACGTTACATCTGATCAAAAGAAGATTTCATAAAAGCTTTTCACACATATTACGATGCTGTAGCAGAGTTGCTTCAATATGAACATACTGTAAGAGTTACATTCCTTTTGACCTTGGAACTATATATTGCTTTAACCCAGGACAGTAGATTATGAGTTTATCTTATACTTACCTTTGTTTTTTTATTTAGTATGAAGACTGTAACTGTCAATTATTATTTCTTAATAGTCACTTCGTCAAATGGAGCATGAAAATGCAAAGATTTTGAATGCTAAAGGGGAACTCAGTGATGAAAATGCTGCAGCATATGAGAAGTTGCGGAAGTCTTATGACCACTTATATCGTAATGTTTCATCGTAAGTTTTCTACAATCGATTCTTTTTTTTGGATCTTATCCATGTTGATGAGTTACCATCCATAAGTTTGATAATACATGTGTTTGTAGAGCAGTTGATCTTGCTTTCACACTCAATTTTTTGGATAGAGAAATAGAGTATACTTGAATTTATACTTGATAGAGAAATTTTAGCTGGCATCAGCAATTTTTTCTGTGATTTATATAATATACATAAACTTTTTGTTATCAGTTTGGCAGAAGCACTTGATATGCAGCCCCCAGTGATGCCAGAGGATAGTCACACGACTAGGTTGACTTCAGGTGAAGATGCATCCCTGCCTGCTGCTGGGAAAGATTCTTCTGTTCTGGAGGCTTTGTGGGATGATGAAGATACCAGAGCCTTCTATGAATGCTTACCAGATCTTAGGTTTGTCAGTGCTGGATAATAGCATTTGAATGAAAGTAAATCAAAGACCTGTTAATTATTATTTACCAAAAATGCCTCATCATTTAATATGACTTGTTCATTGTTCTTGGATCTTGGTGAAACTTTGGTGTGAATTTAGAAAACATGCTAAATTTTCCTTCCAGAGCATTTGTTCCAGCTGTGCTATTGGGAGAAGCTGAACCCAAAGTAAGCGAGCAGTCAGCAAAGACTCAAGAGCCACCAACTGTGAGTAAATGCTTCAGTTATCTAACAGAATTTACTTACTCCATAAACAGATAAAGTTGCTGTATTTGTGTTTTATGCTGACGTTGTGCATCACTTTTGTTCAAGGAATCGACACCTGGATTGGAACTAGGCCAACCTAATGATACATCAGAGGTTGCGGAAGAATCTGGTGCTGTGCAGGAAGGAAAGCCAATAGAGAAAGGGAAAGATAAGGAAGAAAAAGATAAAGAAAAGGCCAAAGATCCAGAAAAGGAGAAAGTGAAAGAAAAAGATATGGATAGAAAAGGAGAAAATGAGAAAGATAAACTTAAAGGTGTTGAAGGGACAAATTTGGATGCACTACTGCAGAGGCTTCCTAGTTGTGTTAGCCGTGACCTAATTGATCAATTGACAGTAATCATACTTCTGCAGTTTGTTGTTTCACTCGTTCATTTTAGCAATTCCACGCCTTATGTGATGTGCAGATCTTATGGTTATGAATCTTCAATTTCTTTTCTTTTTTCAGGTTGAGTTTTGCTATTTAAATTCAAAGTCAAACCGGAAAAAGCTTGTGAGGGCATTATTTAATGTGCCTAGGACATCTCTGGAGTTGTTGCCTTACTACTCACGGATGGTTGCCACCTTATCAACTTGTATGAAAGATGTATCTTCTATGCTCTTACAGATGTTGGAGGAAGAATTTAATTTCCTGATAAACAAAAAGGTGTGCTTGGTGATTTCATGTATTTTTTCAGACGAAAGGGGCAGTTGGTTAATGATATTAGATCTTGTTGCTTGCCTAGTCATTTTCAGCTTGTCAAGAATTTTAAATTGTCAATTAAATCTTTCTGCAGGATCAGATGAATATTGAAACAAAAATCAGGAATATTAGATTTATTGGAGAACTCTGCAAGTTTAGACTTGCACCTCCTGCTCTTGTATTTAGTTGTTTGAAGGTACGTTTCTAATCACTTCCTGATTTTATAATTTAATTCTAAAAATATTGAATCGTTTAGGTGTTCGGTAATTAATCACTTAATCTTTGTCACGACTAAATGAAGATGACTTTCGTAATCAATGTGCATCTTCGTGCATTAGCCAGATAAAAATTCCTTGTAAATTCTGGCGCTGATATACTTCGTTTTGTTCCTACATCCTGCTGTTTAACATCAGATGTGTTAAGTTGCTTTGAAGTTGTCTATGTGCCTTCATACTTATATTCTGGTTTAATAAGGCAGAACATTGATGGAAATCACGTGACACATCACATCAATTGATGTTCACTACTCATTTGCTTTCATTAGATCTCACACGTGATGTTTTGTTTGTGAATGGAATATATGATCAGCAAGGGATATGTACTATTTTGTAGTTATGTATAGTGCTTCATCAAGGACTGTGCATTTGACATATAGGTTTATGTATTTTTTCTTACAGGCTTGTTTAGATGACTTCACTCATCATAACATTGACGTTGCTTGCAATCTTCTGGAGACATGTGGCCGGTTTCTGTATCGATCTCCTGAAACTACTGTCCGAATGGCTAACATGCTGGAGATACTAATGCGCTTAAAAAATGTCAAAAATCTGGATCCCCGGCTTAGCACTCTTGTAGAAAATGCTTATTATCTGTGCAAACCACCTGAAAGATCTGCACGAGTATCTAAAGTTCGTCCTCCACTGTATCAGGTGTTGATCGATTCAGAGCGTGTTCTATACCTCCATTTTTTAAATATTGGATGTATTAATCATTGTTTTGTGATCATGGATGCAGTATATAAGAAGGTTGCTATTCTCAGATCTTGATAAATCTTCTATTGAGCATGTGTTGAGACAGCTTCGTAAGTTACCATGGAGTGAATGTGAGGCGTACCTTCTAAAATGTTTTATGAAGGTTCACAAGGGGAAGTATGGTCAAATTCACCTGCTTGCTTCTCTCACAGCTGGTTTAAGTCATTATCATGATGAATTTGCAGTTGCAGTTGTTGATGAGGTTAGTGTTTTATTCCTCTAGCAAATAAGAATCTGTGGTTGCTCCTGACTCATCTTAATCACAAAACTTATTTTGGGACCTATTTGAACTACAAGTGCGGTTCTCCTTCTACTGTGTATTGATATTACCCTCCTTCTAAAACCAACCTTATTTGACTTATTAGCTTCCATTGATTCTCACGAAAAGTTTCTTGATTCTTATTTTGACTTTTGAACCTTATATTTGGGGAGCCTTTGTGGTTGGTCTACAAGCCCCAACGAAAATTCTTGTGTAATCTGTTATCTTGATTATCTAGCCTCAACAGATCAGGCAACACAAATGGTTTCATCAGTCACATATTTTGATGTCCATGCTTTGGATATGCCAATGGTGAATTTTCTACTGAACTTTGTCTCTTTTTATTTTGGATTTCAGGTTCTGGAGGAGATTAGGCTTGGGCTGGAATTGAATGACTATGGGATGCAGCAAAGGCGCATTGCCCATATGCGTTTCTTGGGAGAGCTTTACAACTATGAACATGTGGATTCATCTGTAATATTTGAGACACTCTACTTAGTTCTTGTCTTTGGCCATGAAATACCAGAGGTATAGATCTCCATTTCTCTTATTTTCTTTACCACTGGTTACACATGTTTCTTAATGATTCATCATAACTCTTTTTGTGAAGGAAGGGAATAACAGAACTAAATCAAATAACTCATCTGTTTCCATCTTGTTGATCACATTTTTTATGTTTTTATCTTTTTTATTCCATCAATTGCATTTTGTTATTTAAAAATGATTCTCATTTTGGAAATTATGGTAGATAAGAAACGATTAAATTAAACTTTGGCAGCATAATGCCTCTGGTTGGTAACTTGTGTTGGATTAATTTTTAAATGGTGAAAGGTTAACTTCTTGTCCTCCTGTGACTGGGTTTTTTTCTTCTTTTAATCACAGTCATGAATGATCCCATAGCCGAATTGTGTATACAATACAAAGTATGAAATTACGGGTTTTTGCTTTTTCATGTTGTTAGCAAGATGAGTTGGATCCACCAGAAGATTGCTTCCGCATCAGAATGGTTATTACTCTACTTGAAACATGTGGACACTACTTTGACCGAGGTTCTTCAAAGAGGAAACTTGATCGATTTTTGATACACTTCCAGAGATATATTCTCAGCAAAGGTGCACTACCCTTGGACATTGAATTCGACTTGCAGGTCAGTTATGCAGATTCCAAACAATTCTGTTAATACTTAATAGCTTCATACCATGTTTTTCTTTTGAATTCAAAAACTAGCTCTTCAAAACAACAAACAAAGAGTCTCGATGCTTATGGATCTTTTATTGTCAGTTTAAGTCCAAGGGGTTTCAGTTGACAACTTCTCAACTACTTTCAACATGATAATTCAATTTGTTTGTTATTTGGAAAATCTTCTTACGGTTTTCTCTCTTTCTATATGTGTATTTAATCTGAAATATAACTTTTATGTTATTTATTTGAGTTTACTCACAAGATGTAGTGTTTTCAGGACTTGTTTGCAGATTTACGCCCTAATATGACTCGATACACATCCACCGAAGAGGCAAATGCAGCTCTTATAGAACTTGAGGAGAACGAGCTTTCAACTGAGAAGACCTATAGTGAAAAGCATTCCGAATCTGAGAAACGTTCAAGGACTATTAGGTCTGGAACCAGTAATGGACAGAGAACCGTGAACACGAATGACGAGAATGGTGGGCTGCATGAGGACGTGGGTGAGAGTGACTCTGATTCAGACAGTGGCACCATTGGCCAGGGCGGTCATGAGGAAGAAGAGTTGGATGAAGAGATTCATGAGGATGGATCAGACACAGAAGAGGATGATGATGATGGTGATGGACCTGCTTCTGACGATGATGATGAAGTCCGCATCAGGCAAAAAGTAACTGAAGTAGATCCTCTTGAAGCAGCCAATTTTGAGCAGGAGCTGAGAGCTGTTGTTCAGGCAAGTTTGTTATTGCTGTCTATATTCATAATTGATGTTCATGCTGTGTTATTGCTACCGTTTTCTATTTCCATTTTGTGGCTCATTATTGGTCTATTCTGCAATGCTTTGGTAAATTCATTCCCAAACTCTGTAACAAGTGCTTGCCTATACCTTTCTAAGGACCTGCTCACACCTTATTAAAAATTTGATGATTTTGCGACATATTTTGTGCAGGAGAGCGTGGAGCAGCGAAGACAAGAGCTTCGAGGTCGACCTGCATTGCATATGGTAATGCCTATTACCTTGTTTGAGGGTTCCACCCGGGATCATCATGGAAGAGGGTTTGGAGGTGAAAGTGGTGATGAGGCAATGGATGAAGAGGCCGGGGGGAACAAGGAGGTTCAGGTGAAAGTACTTGTAAAGCGAGGCAACAAACAACAGACAAAACAGATGTACATTCCTAGTGACTGCTCTCTCATACAGAGCACCAAACAGAAAGAAGCAGCTGAGTTTGAAGAGAAACAAGACATTAAGAGGCTGGTATTGGAGTATAATGATAGAGAAGAGGAAGAGATTAATGGGTTGGGAACACAAGTGCAAAATTGGATACCCAGTGGTAATAACAGAGGTGGCGGCAGACACAGTACATGGGAAGGAAGCAGTGGAAGAGGTGCTGGATCACGTCATCGGCATCAACATCATTCTGGCAGCGGAATCTATCATGGTAGAAGAAGGTGATATGTTGGCAGTTAAAACATAATGACTGGGCTTTCCAGCACTTCTTTTGTAAATGCAGTGGTTCTACAATTCAAACTGGATCTTTGTCCAGGAAATGCTGAGAACGGTTTCATTTCAAAATTGTGTAGCACAAATTCTCCCCCTGTTATATAATTGGTGCTAATATAATACCTTCAGCACTGAAATTTATCATCAAATGGCGAGTTTAAAGTCATGCATCGAGTTGCAAAGAATCAATGCCCCTTATGCGGTACAACACTCATATGTTCATACACTTAGCAAGGTCAACATTTTGAGTTGATTCAAGAGAGTTATGAGGTAGAACATACTTGCAATGGAGGTATGTGGTTGATACAATATTGCATTGGTGATTCTATATGCCAGGGGTTTAGTAATATTCTGACTTTTTTATTCTGAATAGTGCAACTGTCGCTTGTCTGTACATATTTACATCGTTGAAAAGTTTACTGTTAGTTATCAATAATTTCATGTTATATATTTGTTAGTTGCATAGTAGATGAATTGCTCTATGGTGATGGACAGAGTATATCTTTTGTTCTATATACCTAATCAAGAATAACACACAACTTCAGAACCTATTCATGAGTCGACAATGGCTTTTGATTATTCCTGTCTTCATTTCAGCCAGAATAATTAGGTACCTTTTGGTTGCTGTAATAGGATTGAACTGTGCTTAGTGTGCCACTTCCTCTACAGTGATCAATGGTGGGCATTATTTAATTGCATAGCATTTCTTAGGTGGGGTAGGCTTTTGATATGTTCAATACTCTTTACCTTTTAGGAATATAAAATATAATCTAGTACTTCCAGTTCATATGATCTAGACAAGAAAAAGGGAAAAATATTCCATGAAGGGAACCTAAAATGTTGCCTTATAGAGAAATCTGTGTTGACTTGTCCTTGATATTCAAGTTTCATTGTTCATTTGGAACATAAGATTTGCTTTACAAAAGTTGGCATATTTACTTATTTTGGAATTCGGTTCTGCACAGTCTTCGGTGCCCTTTAAGAAATCAATCTCTTTTTCCAATGCCAAGTCTAAGAATTTTATGCCATTTGTGTTACATGTGGGATCTACAAACGTTTCCATTTTAGGCATAAACATGAGTCCTCTCACTTGGTTTTGTTCATGCTTTGATAAAATAATACGCCAGTTTTTTATATTACGAAAATGGGTTTTTAAATTTCACTATTGTTCGACCAATTGAATTGAGTTTGGTCTTGGACGTCTGACTTTGAAACGTTACATATTGTTTGTTCCGAAAGTGTCTATATATATACACTTAGTATCAGAGTATGTTTGCTTCTTATACCAAATTATGAGGTCTGAACTTTGGGTAAATCTGACTGACTTGGTTTCCAGTTAGCCTTTGGACTATTTGCACGAAGGAAAGTCATTCAAATATAACACAGAATCCCGTTGTTCTTCCAATAATATAAATATGTGTATATATATCACATCAAATTTTCTGTTTTAATTATTCTGTTTTTGATTATTATATTCATTATATATCTATTTTGTTTGTTTTTACGTATTTAACCTACATCATTATTATCCTGTAACATTTGCATGTGGGTTTATTAGAAACAACATTTCTACAATGTAAGAGTAAGGTTGTGTACTATCAGGTTCTTTCAGACCTTGCTTTATTGCGAGACTTCGGGGTATGATGATAATGATGAGTTATTCTATTCCAATTATGTTTTATTAATTATTATCCGTATATTTATGTAGAATTTACATAAATGCGTAGATAAAATTTAATAGAACATAATTGAAACCAGTGTTTTGAAAATTGGACCGAACCAGTCGGTCGGACCGAAGAACCAGTGAACTGGAGCATGAAACGGTCCGATTTAGCCCGTATTTTTTGTGAGTGATTGACCTGTTCATTTTGCTGTCGGACTGGCAAAAATCGTTGAACCGGTGAAAGAAAGAACCGGCCGGTTTATTTAAAATACCTTGATTTTGATGATTTCAACTTGAATGAATATTATGATTAATGATCTTTTTTAATCTTTTTGATGAAATATGATTAGTGAGCTTTGTTATCTTATTTTGTGTTGTGTTTGGGAAATTTTTTTTTAAATGTATATTTTAAAGTTTAAAGGTTTAAGTTTACATGAGATAAATAAATAATTAAAAATATATTTAAAAATATCTTATATATATATAATGTATAAAATAAAATTTTATATATTTATTAATCACGGTTTAATTACAGTTAAATTTCAGTTGTATTATTAACTCTCGAATAAGTTGTTTCTTCAGTTTAATTATCGATCTGATTTTTAAAACAATTATTGAAATAGAAGATTTGAATCCGCATGATATTGTGTAAGTTTTATTACAGTGAAGTCGTTTCAAAAATTTAAAGTCATTTGTCGGTAAGAAAAGTAGATCCACAAGTGGACGGTGGGAGATTGAAAAAACGTGCGGAAAATGAATTAGAATGGATAATTCCGTAAATAAAGCGAACTATAGGATCAAAGAGTTTGGGTACAAGCTAAGTTTGGGTACGAAAGGAGCTGGAGAGGCCACGACATCCATCTTCCTTAGAAACCTCGAATCCTCACCGACAACTTGTACACACATATTTTCTTTATCCAACCAACGAGCCATCAATCACAACTTTCATTTTTTTTAATTATTAATAATAATATATAATTATAATTATAAAAGTAACCCACTTTACATTTAGTTACTTTTAATATAGTGTTTGTTCTGTAATTATGTTTTTCTGTGGGACATAAAAATTTCTAATTATTGAGATAAGACTTGATGTTGATAGCATAACTATATGACATGTGCAATTGTTAAGTGTTATTATTTTTAATTATCCATCACTCAAAAGTCTCAAACATCATAACAATGGCTACCTAACACATTTTGGAGGGATTGTTGTCATAAATAAGAATTTTTAACATTAAAAATTTTTTTTATTTAACATTTATTTGTGAAAAGTTTTAGGCTTCATTGGGAAAATTTAGAATTTAAAAATAAGAGATATAGAGGGCGAGGGTCGTCCATTGTGTACAACTTTTCTTGTTGCATTTTACAAAAAGAATGTTTATGCTACTTGAATCTGTGACATTTCAATTACAAAGAAATAATCTTACGAGTTGCTTCAAAATTTGCTCTATCAAAAAAGATGTGTCTTGATTTATAAATTTTTATATCAAATAATTATTAAAAATTATATGATTTATAATTCTATAAAACATAAATACTTAATTATTTTCAAATTTGTGATTTCACAATTTTCAAATAAGCTATTACATAAATATTGTCAATTTAATTCTCAAATTTTTAGAATTTATTGGACATAAAGTTTATTTTCCAATTTAGTCGGGAGTTAAAGGCATTGTTTGGTGAAGAGCTGATAAGCTCTTTTTTAGTTGGTTGACCCATTTTATCTTATTAACTTTATAAAAAAGCTATTATGGTTGTTTAGTTATTAATTGGTTGGATTGGCTGATTAAACTCAACCAGCTTATTTTTTATTTGCTCCTCTATAGGAGCTTTTCAAACAATCAGCTTAAATTGTGTTTGTTTAATGTCAATTTTGCCCTTTTCCTTCAAGCCCTTTAAGTTATTTAATATTGATCCTTCAATTTTTGATATTTAATAATTTAGTTTTATATAAAAATCAAAAAATAATGCAATATTTTGTGTTATATACTACTTATTATTTCTTAAGCAAAGAGCTGGTAACTTAAATTGAAATGTATTATATTCCAAATCTTAACTTAATGTTAACTTATTTTGATTTTAGAAAATTTGATATGATAATTTATCTATAATATAAATAAATTTAAAACAAATCATATTAAATATCAAAAAACTTAATAATAATAATAATGATGATCATTATCATTATTATTATTATTATTTAATTAAAATTATAAACTTAATTTTTGTAGAATTAAATATCTAAAATTTAAATTCTTATAAGAATATTCAACGAAATGCTAAGATATATAATATTCATACCCTTATAATTTTTTTAAAAGTTATGTCCTTGTAAATTATTTTACACGTAAACAACTAATATTAAATATCTAATTTTATCAAACGTTTCTAACAAATAGCTAATGTAATCAGCTGGTCAAATCAACTATCAACTAACAGCTTATTTTTAAGTGAATTTTATAAAGAATAAAAACAAAAAACGAGGCTTAAATAATCAATTTAAAAAATTAAAACATATTTCTAAAAATTTGTCCACTTTAAAAACACAAAGCTAACGCCAAACGAATTAAAGTTTTCTTTGTCATCTTCTAATTAGAAGCAACCTCTCTACTATTTCAGTGTACTATTACATATCACTGGATCTTCTCATATTTTGCATATAAGCAAGATTCATACCAAGTGTTATTGCTGTTGTTTTTATTTACTTTTTGCATCTTTCAATATGTAAGTACAATGTATAAAACAAATATATATTAAATACATAGTGTACACTATATAAGTTTTCATCACCGTTAATTTAATTATAGAACAAATAATAATAGCACATGTGACCTAAGCAGTGACGTAAAATTATGAAGCTTTAACTTTTTCTCTTTAACTTTTTTAAATGATCTCTTTACTATAATAAATTCATATTTTAGTGCCTATAATAACTTTTTTAAAAAGATAATTTTTTAATTTATTATAACTGATCTTTCATGAAACTTGTTTTAAATAATCATATAAAATTGATACTAATCACATTTAAAAATCCAATATAAATTAACATTTTCAATGCATAAGACTCTTCGTTTTATATGAGTTTGGACTCTAAAGAGGATTATAATGTACACAATTTTCTTTTTGTATTTTAACAAACTGTGACTTAAACCTGTGACCTTACGATTACAAAGGAGTAAATCATCCCGTTTATATATATGTATGTATATGTATGTATATATATATAACTTTTTCTCTTTAACTTTTTAAAACAACCACTTTATTATAATAACTTCATATTTTAGTGCATACAGTGACTTTTTAAAAAAAATTAATTTATTATAACTGATCTTTCATGGAACTTGTTTTAAATAATCATATAAAATTGATACTAATCATATTTAAAAATCCAATAAAAAGTTAACGTATTCAATGCATAAAACTCTTCGTTTTGTAGGAGTTTGAACTCTGAAGAGGGTCATAATGTATACAATCTTTTCTTTGTATTTTTTCAAACCGTGATTTAAATCTGTGACCTTATGATTACAAATGAGTAACTCACCCTCGTTTATATATATGTATATATATATGTATATTATTTATCCTCTTGTTACTGAGTGATGCATACTATATACCATAGTGCATTTGATAATCTGGGGTGCTTAGTTGACTAGCAATATAGAAAGTGAAGCTTTAAAAACATTAAAGCTGATGTTATAGTTAACTTTTTTTTAATATATGTAGTGAATGACTTTTACCAATTAAAGGAAAGCTGTGTGACGTGTTAGATGTTTAATGACACAAATTAAATATAAGGTGGATTATACATAATTAAACTAGGTATTTATTATTTTTAATTTAATTAGAATATTTATTAACTTTTCCGTATATTAGCATAACTTTTTTCTGAATTGTTGTTGTAGAGTAAATTATGGAAAAAAACTCAATAGCCTATTATTAATAATAAACTTATTTTAAATAATCGATTTAAAGTTTGAATCATAAAATTTTACCCTTGGAATTCTTTAAATTCTCATGCAATTCAAGAGACTAATAATAATAATAATAATAATTTCTATTTTTATTAAAGATAACATGTAATTATTTTTTATTAAAATATTATGTAATAGTTATTGTGTTACAGCCTCTTAGGAGGTGGTCGAGTTGGTGGAGTAGAAGGATATGAGACTAAAAAATATGAGACTAAAAAATTGTGTTTGATTTCTCTTATTTATGCTATCTCAATCGAGCTTGTCGTACAGAGTTTACCTAATATGAAATACCCGATTGAAGTAATTTACAAATCATTTCAGTAATTTAAAAGTTTACCAAATATACATTTAAAGAATAGCGATTTTGAATTTTTAAAAAAATTGTTACTAATAGTAGTAGACATTGAAGGGGACCATTATGAACATAATTATATAAACATATATATGTAAGGTCAACAACACGTAGTCCAAAAATCTTTTTAGTGGGGACCAATTATTAGTTTGACATACAATAAATGTGTGTTAGGTAAATTAGACTTTAGTCCAAAAAAAAGAATTAATGAATCATCATAAAAGGAAAGTCTGTAATATAAGAAAAAAAAGTTTAAATATGTGATTTAAATGCCAACATATCACAAAAGTATTAAAATAATACTTATAAAAAGTTAAGATAAAAAACATATTTTTAATAACTATTTAAAGAAACTATTTTTAAATTAAAAGAAGTTCAAATTTTAACTTAATTTAAATTTAGGGTGTTATTAATATTATTTTAGACCTACTAATGACAATAACAACAACAATAACAATACCTCGTAAATTATGTGGAGATACAAAATTTAAAGAAATTTTAGTAATATATAGTTTTATTATTAATTAATATAGAGATTATTTTTTTTAAAATGTATTTAATAATAAAATATAATAATATTTTTTTTAAAATATAAATAATAATGAGTGCCTTTTCCCAAAGAAATAGAATTATTTGTTTTCATATTGCCTGTCCTTGTCTTACCTGTCACGGTCGTTGGTTCCAGGTTATGTTTTCTTTGCCGTCCAGAATAGGAAAATTCGGCGGCCCAGATTTCGCAGAGGGTTGGTTTAACCTTTTTAGTTGATTTTGATTGGTTGAGGTTGTGATGATGATATGCTGGCACTGACCACTGACAAGACCACTCTGTCTGCATTAAGGTTTCTGTCTCTCTTCCTCTCTCTGTCTGTCTCCCTCTTTTATCTCTCCTCGTCGCTCTTATCCACAATTTTTGGTAGTTGGCTTTTAGTATAGAATCTTGTCTGTTTTTATCATATTTTATTAAATTTTATTTATTAATTATATATAAATATATAAATAAGATTTAATTAAAAAATAAATAGAATAATTAAAACAAAAAATTTGATTTATTTTAGTATTTTCTATAGATTATCAAAATTAACATTATTTTACTATAATATTTTAACCAAAAAAGAGACAAAACTTGTTCATTATTTAATTAATTCAAATTAAAATAAATTTTATATCGAAAATATTAAATTAAACAAGGTGTATTGTTCTTGTTATTTCTATTTTTTATAATTATTCAATTTAAAAATATAAGCAGATTTTTATAATTTGAATTTTTATTTTAAAAGATTTAGTTGTAATAAAAAAAGTATTATGTATCTTTTAAACTTTATATCAATATAAGTATGTTTACAAACAGTCTCTCCATTAGCAAGAGATAAGGTTACGTATTATTCGATCTTTTTAAATTATATATTTCAACGAACATTTTATTATATTGTTGATATATAATCAATATAAGTATAAAACTCGGTTGATTTATATAGAGGAAAATCATCTAATGTAAAATAGGGACCTAAAGTGAGTTTGATTGGTAGAGCCATTGTTGATAAAGTTTCGAAGGGTTCAGTTCTTGTGGACTCGGAATTTTTAGCTCAACTTCTACACATATAAGATAAATACTAAGAATATTGTGTCTTTCTCCTCAAAAAATAATTTTGTGTCTTTTTTTGTAATTCTTTACACTTTTTTGGGAATGAAATTAAAATTTTGAAATTATTGAGGTTTTTAGAATGTTACTATTTAATAAATCAAAAATTGATTTAACAAACTCATTTAATATTATTTAAAACCATTTTAAATAATTTAATAATTAAGAATGTTTTATTGTTAAAAAGAAAATAATTTGAAAATTGAATAATTGAGAAATTCTGATACTTAAAATTTTTAAATTTTCAGAAAATATATATTTTTATATTAAATAAATAAATAATCTTTGCCTTTTGAATTTTGATTGCTAGGAAGAGTCGGTCCCTTCCCTATTGGAGCGAGCCCATCCTCCAACCTTACGAGACACGTGATTCCATACCACGCACACACTAACAAAATCGCTGCTTCCAGCACCCACCGTACGATACAAAATGACGTGTGAACGATCAGGACATTGGTAAGGATCAGACGGTGGTGAAAGGATGACGTGTGTTCTTCGGTAACTGTGATTAGGGTGATTTTGCCTAGAAAAGGAAAGATCTGATTGGGTCATAGTCCTAGTCCTAGTCTTAGAGCTAAAGTACACCGAAGACACACATGTGGCTCTAGTTGGTTCACGAAGCAACAAACGACACGTCGTTGCTCAGTAATTTTAAGGAAAGGACCGGCATCATTAAACCTGTCAGCATCCTTTCGCTGTCGGTTTTTTCGTCTTTTTTCTTTTAAATTCTTAATTTCTTGTTATCGTACTCCTCAAAAAGAGCAAGGACTAGGTTTTGTTACCATTTACTACACCTAAGTTTAACATTCTTGTCTGAACCCGGTTCGACTAACTTAATTTAATTTGATTAAATTTTAAATTAAGATTTAAGTTAAAATTTTGATTTAAAGTTAAAAAGATGTTTTTTTAATTTTTAAATTAAATTAAATTATTTTAATAAAATATTTCAATGTCCTTTTTTCAATGATACAAATGAAATTTAATCACATAAATCGAATTTAACTCAAATTTTAGCCAAATTCGAAACACTTATTTAATAATTAATTATTTTATATTTTAAAATTTACTTTGTTTCATTAAATTTTATCCACACATTTATATAGTATCTATACAGATGTATAAATATGATAAAGTGGCAGGGTTGAAACATCCTAACAAAATCAAGTGCTCCAACCCAATCCTTGTGAACAATGAACTAGGAAGGATTGAAGAGCTTTCCAAGAAAGTAAGAGTTTGATTTTCTTTTTGGTTCTCATTAATTAAGTAAAGAATATACTTTTTATAAAGATTTTCCCCTTTATTAAAGCAAAGAATTTCACATTAAATTTAGATAATTCAGAACATAGTAGGGAGTGACACTTATAAGTATATACCTATATTTATTTGTCTTTCATATGATAGCATATGATAGCAGACAGGCTGATATAACGCAACTTTATTCCTACCTAATAGAAAGGTTATTTTCGATAGATCAGTATGTTTATATATATATATATATTATAAAAAAGAAAAGATATTTTCATGAAGCGTTAGGGAATTCATCTTGTAATTAAGCCTGTGGCCTGACGAATAAGAGCTGGTTGACTCGTGGCTTGAAAAACTCAAGCCAAAAAAGGGGCAAGTTCAGACTGGGTGGGTCAAAATTAAGATCCCTATACCTAGCTTGATTTTGTAGTTTTATTAGTATTAGTATTATTATGATTATTATTATTTATTATATATTTTTATTTTTCCTCTTCATATAAGTCAGTTAAAAATAGTATCTTTATTAGTTAAGAATAAGGTTGTATATTACTAGACTTCTCCAGATTTCGCGAGTCAGCTAAATTTTTACTTAGTGTTGTTATTATTTTTGAAGTGTTTAGAGATTTTATCATAAAATTTAAATTAAATTAGATATAATTATACATTTTATAACTCATTTCACTATTTTTAATACAAAGTTAAATGGATAATATACAAAAAAATCTATATAGCAAAATGCTTAAACTTTTAAATTTCAAAAAGGGTTTGAAATTAAATATCGTAAAAATGATTTTTAATAGTAAAATATTCAACTTATTACAAGAAAAATATATTATTAATCAAAATAAGAGAAACAAGGCAAAAATTTCACATTACAACTTGTTTTTTTATTAATTTTTATCAGCACATAAAATTAGAAAACTTTAAAAAAATTAACTAAGAACTTATTGAACCTGTATAAAAATGATAAAAAAGAAGCATATTAAGTACAAGATGACATGCTTATACGGAGTCTAGATCCCCTGTCTAATATTATGGTGTCTTATTATGTCCAATAAATCTCAGTCATTTATTTATGTAGGTCTCGCATGAGATTCGCGTGGGGCCTGCAAAATAAATGACTGAGATTTCATGAGACAGAATAAAACAGAGTAAAACTGGATAGAAGATCTGGACTCGCTTACACGACTTGAAATTTCCGTTCCAGTTAGGGTGTTCCAACTTTGTATTACTTAATTTGGATCACTTATTTGTATGGACTCTCTATAAACATGTGAATCAAATTTAGGAGGCGTTTGATAAACAACTTATTGACTGTTTTTTAGTTTATTGACTCAAAGATAGCTTTTTTGACCATCTTAAAGAGCTATTAATATGTTTAATAAATGACTTATTGATTAGCTTATTTAACCCCAATAAGTTGATTTGTTAAAACTCCATGAGATGAGTTTTTGCAGTTACCTGATTGCCTAATGACAATATTGTCCTCCATTTTACTCTCTACTTTTACTCTATATGTTTTTAAAGTTGGCTTTTTTTTATATCATACAACTATGTTATGAAGTTTTGAAGAATATAATAAAGGGGTTAATAAAATTTTTAATCTTTATTTAATTTTATAATATTAGTTTACATTTAAAAATACCACCATATTAAGTTTTTGAACATAAGGAGTCAAATCAAATTAATATGTTTAGTATATAACTACTATATATCATATTTGTGTCATACTATAATTATAGATATTTTTAATTTATTAAATAATAAAATTCATACATATTATATGAAAAATACTAATATAATGTAGCTCGCTACATCATTCATATTAATAGAGAATTTAATATTGGATTATTATTATTATTATTATTATTATTATTATTGTTATGTTTTTATTAAAGTTATAAACTTAATTTTTGTAAAATTAAATTCTAAATATAAAATATTCAACGAAATACGAAGAAATATAATATTCATGCCTTTATAATTTTTTTAAAAAAATCATATCTTCATAAGTTATTTTACATATCAACAGTTAATACTAAATAGTTAATTTTACCAAATATCTTTAATAAATAGCTAATGCTATATGTTGGTTAAATCAGCTTATAAAATTAACTAGCAACTAATACAATAGACTGTTTATCAAATAGGACCTTAAGTTTCTTTTAATGTTCTTGATCCGACGCCACTTGGAGTTTTCATTTGAAGCTAAATATAAAATTATGAGATCAACTCGTGAGGCAGTTAAATATATCTGTGCAGCCCCAACGGGACAAGGATTGATCACAACCTCAACCCTTTGAAGACTCGTGTAAAACAAAATCAGAATATTTTACAATCTCCTTAGTCCATCCACAACAGAAAACATTTATAAATCATCTTGAAGATAACCGCAACTTGAAAGTCAGTAATTTTGTCTTTGTTTTAATTTATAATTCTAGTTTGCCATATGATGGGACGCTAAGAGCTATACTGTGTACAGTACATCGTTCAACAGCAAAGCAGGGGTTCATTGTCCGGACTCGTGAGGCTCATGTCCACTGTTCATATCTTTTCCCCATTTATCATGTTCTCCTTTTAACAGAACGGCGGTGTTTGACGGCTGCTGTTCTCTTTCCTTTTTTATAACTATTTCTGTCACCACCTTCCTCTCTGCTTCTGATTTATTGCATTTTTCTTTGCCCTTTTAGTTTGTTTACTCTCTTATGGCTTGTTTAAGCGACAAGGGCTGGTCTTCTCTTCCCGAAATGCTCTCGAGACGCTTGTCTGTGAACCAAGAACAAGAGAATGGAGAAACGCCGACCAGTTCTCTTGCTTTTCCATTTGAAAAGGTGTTTCCGGTTTATGCTATGGGTGGGTTGGTGAAGCCTGAGTCCGACCCGGGCTCTGCTGTCTCAGCATCCGATTCGGGTGACCCTATTTGGGACGCCGTTAAGGGAGAAGCTAAGTTGGAGGTTGGCTACTCTTATCAGTATCCATTGTTTTTATGGATAAAAATGGTTTCTTTCTCATCAAGCTGATCTTTTAGAGTTGTTTAAACGCAAATTTTTCAACTTGCCTTTTTCCGGGAAATTAGATTTTCTTCAAAATGCCATGTTTATGTCACCGTTTGGAAAACAAATGATAGCTAATGCTTTCTAGATGTTAAAGGGTACTTGCTCCAGTTTTATGTGTGTGAATTGTTTTAGTCACGATATCTAAACTGTTCTGTATTTGTAAGTGCATGGAATATCCTAGTCACAAGAACATTGAATCCCCAAGATAATGCAACAGAACGAAGAAAGATAAACTCTAGATGTTCCTTGGGATCTATATCTTTTAGAGGGAAATAATTGGAATCAGTTCGGTTGACACATTTGTTAAATTAGTATAATTGTTTTAGAAAATTGAACAGATTCTGATTGTATTTGGTTCATAGACACCTGTTCTGTTTGCCTAGAACAAGGAGATTCTTATCTCGAGATCTTTTTATATTAAAGTGTTTTGTTTTTGGATTTCCAAGTGCTTTTTGTTGTTGTTGCAATTTGTCCTAATTACTTGTATATCTGCCATCACATATTGCAGGCAGAAAAGGAACCGATATTAAGTAGCTTTCTGTATGCTAGTATCTTGTCGCATGATTGCTTGGAGCAAGCATTAGCATTTGTCCTGGCAAATAGACTCCAAAATCCTACCCTTTTAGCCACACAATTGCTGGATATAATTTCTAATGTTATAATTAATGATAGAGCTATTCAGCAGTCACTTCGCCTTGATTTGCAGGTATTTCATAGTTTACAAATACATGACTGAGATTTTTTATTTATATGGATGCTGAATCTGCTCTTCATATATCAAAATCTTACTTCCCCCTGTAGGCATTTAAAGATAGAGATCCAGCATGCCTGTCATACTGCTCAGCTCTATTGTACCTTAAGGTAATTCTTTCCTCTGATTTCTTATTGTAATGAATGGATTCTCCTGTAATATAAGTATCTTATGGTTATTTTTCTTCTGACACCATTCTTCAGGATGTGCGGATTGACTTGTTTTCTTATAGAACTCTAGTTTTTAACACTAGAGTAAGTCTGTATTATTGAATGAAAAAGTACTATATATTGCTAATACAGTGGTGATTCTAAGAAACACCCCCAGAGCTGAATGCTCCTTAGAAAGAACAATCTCCTTTCGCCTACAATGACTTCTCCTCCCCTCCCCCCTCTTTTTTTCCCACCAATTCTCAGCCTAAAAACCACCTAGTCCCCAAAACATTCTGTTTTGCCAACTCAGCCCATAACTAACTAACTCTGCTCTACACCTTCTTTCTTTCTCCTCGAGTATACTATCCGTATCCTAGGCTTATTCCCTTCTTTGTTATTCTCCCCTTTCCTAAATTATCCTCACCCATATCAGCCCTAACATTTTCTGGGATAGAGAAATAACATTTTTGTTTATTCGTCTGCCAAAGTGCTCATTTTTATTTACTGCATGATGTGTTGATACTGAAATGGAGAATTCACCCATTATGTGACTAGTCACTTTGTTCTTAGGGTTACCAATCCCTGCAATCCTATCGGGTAGCACATGCTCTCTGGAGTCAGGGACGGAGCATATTGGCCTTGGCATTGCAAAGCTGTATAAGTGAGGTATATGCATGCATAGCCAATCTTCATGAAGGCCATATATTGAACTAATATAGTGTCTAAAGTTACGTTCTGGGATTCTAGTTTATCACCTTCTAATGCTTCTACTGCTATATTTTGTAGGTTTTTGGAGTTGATATACATCCAGGTATATCCCTTAATCAATAGATTCTTCTTTTGAACACTGAAAAAAGTGGAATATGTTTTGTCTGGAGAAAATTGTAAAAAGTACAACTGAGACAACATATTAGTATGTAGATTTTGCTGATGCAACTCTAGAAATATGAATGAACTTTTTTTTTCCTTCTTCTTTTTCCTATTTTGTTTTGGAATTTCTCTGTTTTGTCAAAAGGTGAAAGTATTTTGTATAGCTAGCGTATAATGCCTTATCATTTTCATTTTGGTTTGTAGCTGCCAGAATTGGTGAAGGCATATTGCTTGACCATGCAACAGGTTTGGTCATTGGTGAAACTGCTGTGGTAGGAGACCGAGTGTCATTGATGCATGTAAGCAAGCTTTATTCTTCCCTTTTTTTTTGATCAAAGAAACGGGCCAAACGCCCCCAATCAGAAAGAATTACAGAGCAGTGACGCGGGGCAAGGTCACCCCAACCATGTCAACTAACAGAAGCGAAGAGATACCCGCAACAGGCTCTCCAAACCAATGAACACCAACTGGGAGACCATAACTATAAGAAGCTAGCCAATCTGCACATCGATTGGCTTCCCTAAAAACATGGCACACCCGAACCACCCAGTTTCTAGACAACAGCTCGCGGATAGCTGAAAGCAAAGGATGAATCTCCCGTGGCGGGGCACTGAGAAGACTGGACACCACCATCGCATAATCCACCGTCACTACCACCCGAGTATAGCCATGAAACCATGCCAGGGTGAGGCCATGGTAAACCGCCCAAAACTCAGCCTGTATGGCCGAGCAACACCTCAAAAGTGCGCCAAAACCAGCTAGCCAACACCCCCCAGCATCCCGGATAAGCCCACCGGCCGTCGCCAGACCAGGGGTTCCTTGGGCTGAGCCATCCGTGCTCAAATGCACCCAACCTTCACTTTAGTTCAGCGGGATTCATATTATTCCGTACGAGTGGACTTAATTAATATTTTAAATTCAGACTTAATATTAGATTATTATAAAATTTGTTAAAAATTAAATATAATTAAAAAAAGTCGTAAAATAAAAGGATATTTTAAAGTTTAGTTAAAAGCCTGTTAAATAAAAATTAATTAGATTATTTTGATTTATAAAATCAATTAGTTTATAAAAACTAATCGATTAATTACTAAATTAATCATTTTTACCCATAAAAATTATTAAATGAAATTCAATTATTTATTATAATGAATTTGTTTTAAGATTTAATTTCAAAATAAATATTTGAAAATAATTAAATGTGATTTTGTCTTTAGCTTTAATCTAATTAATTTGAATTTAATTAATTTCTCGTGATTAATTCGAAATAAAAAAGTGAGAAATCTAAACTCAACTAAACCTATTTTAAGATTATTTAAATCAATTTAAAGTATACCTTGTCCATATTTGTTAAAACAACTAATAATATTTGTGATAATTTAATTATCATTATAAATAAATTATATAATAAATTAATACAGGTGAGTTGGTAATGAGCTCTCCTGACTTAAGTGAAGTTGTAGATTTGAACCGCTCTCATATATACAACCATTTAAAACTTGAGGTCAGAACTTTATCTCCCATAAAAAATCTATCCAACTCGAACGTAAATTAATCTAAATGTAGATAGCTTAAAGATGCCTTCTCATAATTAAAATTCTTCTAAAATATCTCGTAGAAAAAAAATGCAAATGCCAAAAA
>JANVCL010000003.1:32151851-32162401 GCA_026546855.1 Erythroxylum incrassatum | reverse complement strand
ATCCTCTGTGTATTTGTTAGTGTTATGATCATTTAATATTTAGTTGATTATGTAAACTTATAAATTGAGTCATTTATGTTTCATATAAATATGTAAACTTAAGTATATTGTCGATTTATTAGGATTTCTTTTATTTCGCCCAGGGCCTATAAAACGATAGGAACGGTCCTAGGCATGAATAGTCAAGCTTGTAAGGTTTTGGAGTTAGGGTGGACCAAAAACTGTATGTTAAATTGTCTCATCAAGCTACAGAACAGAGAGTTGCGACATTGTGGGCGTGAATAGTGAGTTGGGACAATAAGCCTGAAGGTTTATTTGTCCCATCAAGGAACAGTGGGCGGTGCAGGTGAAGAGAGGAGCGGTAGAGAGCTGGGTGAGAGAGGATAATAGGGGCTGATGGCAGATAGCAAATAGAGAAGAGGAGTAGTGTGAAAAACGAAAAAGAGGAGAAAAATAAAGATCGCGGCTGAAAGAGGGATGGCGGCAGAACAGTCCCAATGTCAGTAACATTCCCAATGAAAGTGATAGTCCCAAATAATTAGGGAAAATTGTGATATTGGGTAATTAAACTTTTATTTCTTGGTTTACGGAATCCTAGTTATTGAACTCTGAATGTTGTGAGATTTTCGTTCTTTATTTCAATCGATCTATTAGTCAAGTATTAATTAATTTTCTGGGTCATTATTTGATTGTTTGATTTTACACATAGGTGCACAACTAGTTTGTGATTTTATTCAATCAATCTCTAGATTAAACAGGTTGACGTTCAATTCTTTTAATCAAAAGTAATGAATAGGATTTTTGTCTACGACGTTAGGGACATGATTCTAGGAAAAATAATTGTCTAGATTAAATATACATTGTATGTATGTTGTTTAGTTCGTCAATTTTCTTGATTCGTAAAGCTATTAATTAATTAAATCTGAGATCATATCCAAGTTATGGATTAATAAGGGTTAATTCAAATACATGTTTTGGTTAACTAAACATAAGAGAAAATAGGTAAAGAAATTTACCACGATGAATGCTTAACTAATAAATTGGTTATCTTTAGTGTCGATGATCAATGCAAGTTCAATAATGAAGGAAACCGGAAACCAAGATTTGTTTCTATTGAACAATTTTGTTATTAATTGTTTTTCAATTTTGTATTCCAATTAAATTCTATTTAATTCTCAATTTAAAACCCCTCTTTTATTGCGTAAATACTAACATCTGAATTCCTTATGGGAACGATCCCTACTTTCCACTACTACATTAATTTGTGTTGTAGAAAGTTGGTTTCTTTTTATATTTGGTTGCAGGCGACAATAGTCACCAAGCTCTATAGATCCTTATCCCTAAAACATAAGTTGCTTCTCCAAGATCTTTCATAGAGAGGTGCTTAGCTAGCCAAATTTTGACTGATTGCAAAGCTGAGACATCATTTCCTATTAGCAATATGTCATCTACATACAGTACAAAGAACATTATTACACTTCCACTAACCTTGTTATACATACATTACTTATCCAGATTTTGTGAGAAACCAAACTCTTTGATTGTCTCATCAAATTGGATATTCCAACTTCTGGATG
Organism: Erythroxylum incrassatum; assembly: GCA_026546855.1. Classification (NCBI taxonomy): domain Eukaryota; kingdom Viridiplantae; phylum Streptophyta; class Magnoliopsida; order Malpighiales; family Erythroxylaceae; genus Erythroxylum; species Erythroxylum incrassatum. The sequence continues at coordinate 32,160,824 of JANVCL010000003.1, read as the reverse complement.
CTTGCTTCAATCCATAAATGGATTTTTGAAGCTTGCATACCTTTTCTCCATTCATAAATATGAAACCATCAAATTGTGACATATACACATTCTCGATTAGGTTTCCATTAAGGAAAGTCATCTTCATATCCATTTTACATATCTCATAATCATAATAAGCAACAATGGCTAGGAGTATCCTAATAGATTTAAGCATAGCTACTGGGCTAAACGTTTCTTCATAGTCAACACCTTGCCTTTGACGATAACCTTTAGCTACAAGCCTAGCTTTATAGGTAACTACATTACCCTCTATGTCAATTTTCTTCTTAAAAACCCATTTGCATCCTATGGGTTTTATCCCTTCTGGTGTATCAACCAAAGTCAATACTTGGTTTTCATACATGGAATCCATTTTGGATTTTATAGATTAAAGCCATTTGTCATATTTTGAACTCTTCAGAACCACTTTATAGGTAGTAGCCTCATCATCATCTATGAGCAATATGTCGTTATGTTCACTTATGAGAAATTTGTATCTCTCGTGAGTGTGACGTATCCTACCTGACCTACGAACTTCTTGTGTGTTAGAAGATTGAACTATTGTTTCATCTTCAAGAACAATAGATTCAGGTCCAAGCAGTTGATCTATGTCTGTTTAAGCATGTTGAACTTCCACAAGTTCAATTTTGGTCCCATTGTCTTCTCTTAGAAGAAACTCTTTCTCTAAAAAGACAACATGTTTTGAAACAAAAACCTTTTGTTTCGAAATATGGTAGAATTGATATCCTATAGTTTTCTTAGGATATCCTACAAACAGACACTTATCAGATTTAGCTCCAAGCTTATCTAACTGAATCCGCTTCACATAAGCAGATAACCCCAAACTTTCATATGAGAAAGATAGGGTTTCTTATTAGTCCACATCTCATATGGAGCAACATCAACTAACTTGGATGGGACTCTGTTTAATACATAAACAGAAGTTTCTAGTGTATACCTCCAAAAGGATTTTGGTAAATCTGCTAAACCCATCACAGATCTCACCATGTCTAACAAGGTTCAATTTCTCCTCTCAGCCACACCATTGGGTTGTAACATGTAAGGTGGAGTCCAATGGGACAATATTTCATTATCCCACAGGTTGTTTGGAAACATTTGAATTGAATTCATAACGAATTGGATTCAATTACATTAATGAGATTGAATTGAATTCAATTTATACTATTTGGAACAAACTCGGTAATATTAGAAATGAATTCAATTACACTGTTTGAAATGATAATGAATATAGTGAGAAACGAGAATGAATATTATTATTATAATTATGATAGTTGGTTAAGAGAAAGGAATGATTACTATTACCATTAACAGTAGTTGATCTGTAAAAAATATTGAGAAATAAAAATTTATTATATTTTAATTAATTAATTAATCATATTTTAATTATTTATATTGTAATTAATCAATTATAATATATTAATTAATTAAAATATTATAATTAATTATATTTTAATTAACAAATGAATTATATTTAATTAATTATATTGTTGTTAATTAATTATTAATAATATTTTAATTAATAGTCTTTAGAATCTAATCAAGTGAAGCACAAGAGAGTGAGAAATAAAGTAGTCCAAAAAATGAAAGAGCAAAAGAGCAAGACACTACCTTAAGCTTCAATGTAATTGAATTTTTATACCTGAAGGAGTAAATTCAATTTATAAAAAAGATAGGTTTCAATTACATGCATGAATTGAATTCATTCCATTTTTATAATTCCAAACAGCTGATTCAATTCAACCCTTTTCAAACGGGCTGATTCCACTCAAAATGTCCATTAATATCAGCTAGATCTGGACTCTGAACCCTTTTGCCATTCTTAACTAAAGCTTGGAATGGTACAGTCAGACAAGGAGGATATCAGGTAATCCGATACTGCAATAAGTAGCATGAACATTATTTTCTTATTGATAGTTGGATAAGCCGCCATTGGAGCAAAACTCTGCTGCAACTTACACACATACACACACGCATATATACAGCAAAACTCTGCTGCAACTTACACACATACACACACACATATATACATCATATCAGCCATATCAGCCATACTTAAACCTTGGATAAAAGTCTCAGATAACGTATTATCATAGACAATCCTAAAGGTATTTGGCAAAGACAGACTCCACAAGACACTGAGCTATGGGGTGATAACACTTACGAGCCTCTGCAAAAATCCTTTTAGCCAGAACCTTCTCCTCTTCATTTTCAGTACCTTGAACAAGAGCTTTGTACAGTGGACGAAGGTACCTCATCCTGCCAACTTCCTTCAGAGTTTTCTCAACTTCAACATAGTAATGTCGACATCTAGCAGAAATGGCCAGGTCCAAAAATGCTACTTTGATCTCATAATCTTTCGACTCTGAAAGCCTGTACACTGCATCCAATGCTAAGACCTGCATGATTTGAACAAATGTTAATGCCTGTTAAGAGCACACACATTGAGCCAGAACTTAACTAGTTTTGGATCAATATAATAAGTTCATGAGTCAGTTCAGAGACCAGTGAAACTGGAGATTGTTTGGTTGTAAACTTGTATATGAATACAGATTCATATGACTCTGTCATCCTGAAACAATTTGCTTCACACACAGATATTCAAGTGGCATAGAGATGATGAGCTCTGTGTAGTCTCTTCTCTTCCATCCCGAATCTTACTGATACCAAGGATCGTTTGTAGTTATCTAGTTGTTTTCTAATTTAATTAAAGGTAGTTAGATCACATTAGATTACATCATATCTTCATATGTTTTGATTGAATGAAGGGCAAGGACGGTCCTAATGATCCTGCCAGCTAAAGAAAAGCATTTCTACTCATTATTGTATCACAAGAATTTTGAGACTCGGCATTAGCGTGTTGAAACCTGCCTAGAAAGAGGGAGGGGGTGCAGGACATCTGGACATGGAATGTCATATAATTATATTCAAGAAAACAAGATGAAACAAGTTGTTAAGTATGGCATGCAAAAAAGGTATCTGTCAGTACCTGAGAAGCTTCAACAGATTTGGGTAGGTTCTCCAGGTAGAGCTCCCATCCCTGCCCCTTCCAATCAGCCACTTCATCCTCCCTCGGTATCCTTCCTGCCTTAAATTCATTTGCAAGCGAACGGATCCTTCCATAAAGTTCAGAAACCGGTTCGTATGCATCGGGGGGTATGCCAGTACCCTCAGTCCACAACTTTAGGTCTATATCTTTCTCTATTCCAGGGACATTTGCTTTCAGGAAATCAAGAAATGTCTCTGTATCAATTGACTTGAACTTGAAGGTGGAAATGTACTTCTTAATGAACTCATCAAATGCAGCCCTTCCAATCTAAGTATTTCATTCCCACAGATAAAACACAAACATCAAAAAACTACACTGTTGTGAATTTATCTCCATGATCAGATAAGAATTCATCAACATACCTGACGCTCAATCCGGAACAGAAATTGGAAACCTTTCTCATACGGAATTCGTGAGTAAACAGCGTCAGGATCCACCCCTTCCTGATTGGTTCTGAGCTTGGTGAATTCTAAATTGTCCGTAAACCTCTCCACCTCCTCATTTAAACTCCTCCAACCAATTCCAATACTAAGTGTAGCCCTGTCTTCTCCTTGCACAACCTCAACAATTCTCCTCTCTGCGTATGTTGTAAATCCCTAAAACCATAAAATTTGTAAGAACTGAAGAAACAGACACATCATCTAAAACCATAAAAAACTTGTAAAAACTGATGATACAGACACATCCTCTACCATAAAACCAAGAAAGAAGTATACTCCATGGCTGCAAGGTACGTGTATTTCTAACTGAAAGCTATAGAATTTGCACAGATCTCCAATTCCAAATAGTAAACACAAGCCAATCGTTGACCTACCTCATTTAACCAGAAGTGCTCATTGTTCTTGTTAGTGATCAAATTCCCAGTCCAACTATGAGCCAACTCGTGAGCCACCACCTGTGCTCCACTCGAGTCACCTCTGATCACAGTAGGAGTCAAGAACACCATCCTCGGATTCTCCATTCCACCATAAGGAAAGCTCGGAGGCAACACCAACAAATCAAATCTTTCCCACACATATTCTCCAAACAACTTCTCTCCTTGCCTTATCATCTCATCCGTCCCCGCGAACTCCTTCGCCGCCGCATCCAACACTCCGTTCACAGCCTCTGAGTAAACTCTAGTCCTTGGACCCACCTCTCTGAAACCCAACTCCCCAACAGCAAAAGCAAACAAATACGGAGGAATTGGCTGCTCCATCACAAATTCCTCCACAACCCTCCCTTTTGCAGACCATAAAGCTTGAAGGTTGAACCCCACGTCATCGGTAAAACCCTCACTCACGTCGCCAGCAACTGGGTCTCGGCGATCACAGTGCTTGGCGGACATCACGGCAGAGAGCTGCCGGGGTATGTTTAAACGGGCAGAGTAGCGGATCCTCGCCGCTGGAGTGTCATGACATGGGAAAACGGAGCGAGCGTGAATGGCCTGACATTGAGTGTAAACAAAAGGATGCGTTTTTTTGAACGTCTGAGGCGGAGAGAGCCATTGAAGAGCGGAGGAGGACGGTGAAGTGGAGTAGAGAACAAGAAGAGAGTCTTGGTGACTCAGAGTGACAGTGAGGTTTTGACCTTTGACAGGGTCCTGTTGTGAGAGAGAGAAAGGAATTGGAGTTAAGGTTAGTGGGTCGAGCACTTTGTGGACGGAGAGAGAACGGGTGTCCAGAGAGAGATCGCCGGAGTGATGGCGGGAGAGCGAGAGGAGAGAGGCGGCGTGGATGATGGAGGAAGGGAAGTCGAAGTAGAGGGATAGGGAGACGTGGGTGGTAAATGGGTGAGATGACTTGGTGAACGAGTGAGGATCGATTGGTGACATTGTGAGTGAGTCAGAAAAGATGGAGTGAAGGAGTTGATGGGGTTTGGTCGGACATTTAAGGAATGAGAATTAAGAAGGTAGTGGAGTTATGACGCTAAGGATCTGATGCTGTCCGAGGATTGGTTTAGTTCGTTTGAGTGAATAAAGGAACTTATAGAAAAAGACAGGTGTTTTGTCTTTTGTGTTCATATTTTCCGTTTCCTATAGTCTTGGATCATGAGATGACTGTCTAACGTATCCAATATTCTTGGAAACATCTAATTGTGGTAATGGGCTGGACGGACATTAGTTGGGCCGGTCTTCAATTTCCGAAAATCTCGGATGAGATGTTTGTCGTAACGTTTCCAACAGTCTTGGGTAAAATATGCATTTTAAATTTTAATATTTAAAATATAATACAACTTAGAGTGTTAATATTTTGAAGGGTTCAGATTATTTTTAAAACATTCAAATAAACCTTTAATACATAAAAAAAATTAATGGAGTGACACTGTTATTTTTGTATAAAATGATGTTATTTTTTAATTTTATTTTAAAAAATAAATAAATTAGACATGGCTACTAAACCACGCCAATTAGCTCGTGAAGTAAGCCCAATTCGACTTATTGTCATCATTAATAATATCGTAACACATAAAAGATGAAGATATAAATTTATTAATATTTTTATATTTATAATTTAAATTGAATAGTTTGAAAATATCATTATTTTTTTGAAATGCTTCAAAATATTAAATTTTATTTTATATTTTAGTAAAACACTAAAATTAAAATTATATTTTTTGTCTATTATGATTTATATTCAAATTATGTAATTCATATTCAAGTTTAGTCGGCATGAGTTATTATCGTTATCAAATAAAGAAAATTAAAATTACATCATTAACGATAATGTTTTAAAGAAATTAATTGAAGTACATTTCAACAACTCATAGCCATCACCGGTCAAGCGGCAGGGGCTCACCTTGAACCATCTTCCCATCTTGTGAAAAATACAAAGGCAGGCTCTCCTTGGTGTCTTTCACCTCGCCGGATTGTGTTCTATAAAGAGGCATTCCGACTTCCACTTCTGGTCGTTCACCTTGTTCGGTCCGGCCACCGCTTTCCGTCGCCAAGCCTGTCGTCGCAATTAGAGTTATCAATAAGATAACCGCCACGCAAGCTGCCTGTTTCTTCACCAATCTCGCCATCTTTAGGTTTGCTTGAAATCGCAGGAAAATGACAGAAAAAAACAGTTGTTGATTGTATAGTTCTGCGAATTGATGTTGTTTCTATATATAGATGCATCTTCGTAACTGTTTTTGTCTATATTTTGTCAAAGTAACAACTTTGTTTTGGATAATCCTAAAATAACGGTACTTGTCTAACTCCAATATGAATTCAACTTCAACCCATCCCTAGGTTATGATTGGTTGAGATTTGTTCGGATAGATAGCGATAAATCGGGCTGACTATTGAGGCTTGGGACCGATCTGACCCGAAGGTAAAGAACTTGAGTCCGATTCAGCCCACGCCCCACACAGGGAACCCAGTTGCATCTCTAACCTTGGTTCAAACTCGTTTGAGCCATTACTAGCTAGCTTACAGCAACTACTCACATATTGTTCTTTTACTCTGGGATTGGTTGTTGTCCCTGTCACTGGGACAGAGCACAGAAAAAAAAAATTCCTATGATTTATATTTATTTGGTTGCTGTCTTTCACTTTTTATCATTTATCCCTGGATGACATAAACAAGATTTTTTGTCTCTCTCAAAATCGGAAGACAAGCGACATTATGTTTCTGTCTCCGAAACAAAGGTCAGGCGTTGTCCAAATTAGCCCTATTCTGTCTCTCAGTTGTCGTCTATCCTCCGACTCACCTCCGTCACCCTCAACCGTCGAACCACTTCTCATCCGTTGTCGACCCAGAATCTCATCACTCTTCTTTCTGACGACTCACAACCGGCGCTCGTTGTCTTTCACACACGACCCTTCTTTTCCAACACATTCGTCTCGAGGTTTGTCTGGTTTCATTATGAATGTGAATAGTATTATTCTTCTCTATTTCTTGGCTTGGTTCGAAAATAGATTATGTTTGTAAGAACCTTAGGTATGTTGGGTCTTCCAACACCCGTCTCTCCTTGTTAGTTATCATACTCCCTGAAATGAAGTATGATAACTCACTTTGCCCTTTAATATTAATACCAATTGATTATGATATGCTGTTTAGAATTAAATTATTGATTTATATAATTTTTATATTTACATACGATAATGAAAAAGTATCAAATATGGATGTTATTAATATATAATAATAATTAATTTGTATCAAACTTTTAAAGTTTTAAATTACAACGTTGTATTTGCAAGTTATGCAATAATTATAAATATACAATTACAATAAATCATATATTATAATTGCAAATCATAAAGGCATAATTACCATAAATCACAATAAAATTTAATCAAAACTATGAAATTATAACCATAAATATAATTATAATATGCAGTGAATAATATTAATTACTATTTTAGCTAAAAGTACAATTTAAAACTCAAAATTTACAGTAAAATATAACTTAAACTTTAAGGTTTTAAAGTGTTTAAATTAAATTATAACGTTTTCAAAACATTTAAAACAGACCCTAAATAGATGAAACATGGCAATATTGTCATGATATTTTTATATTTTTAAATAAAAATATAACACTGTCATGTAATTAGTTTTTAAAATTAATCAAAAAATAGACTCCTAGTGTCACGTGATAGTGAAAATAAGAAACCTTCAATCTTACTTGTCATGTAAAAGTGAGATCTTACTTGTCATGTAAAAGTGAGATCCACTTTTATGCCCTCTTTGATTGAGGGGTTAGTAATAGAATAAGATATATTATAACACACTTTGATCGTTTAGTTGAAAATTTTATAATGGAACAAAATTGAAGCGGAGAGTTTCATAATACGTTCCATTCCATCTTAAATAGTGAAAATAAGAAACATTCGATTCGAAAAGTTAAGGATGGAACGTAAACTATACATATTACCTAATATACTCTAAATAATTATTCTTAATACCAATTGTAACTAATTCATAATATGAATATATAATATTATTAAATTATAATGCTTTTAAAGTATTTAAATTAAATTTTAACATTTTCAAAATATTTAAATAGACTCTAAATAGATGAAAGTTTTTAAAAAGTAATTATCTGTCAATTAAATGTCATGTTTGTACTGACATGATATTTTTTTATACTTTTAAATAAAATATAACACTATGATGTAATTAGTTTTTTAAATTAATCAAAAAGTAGACCCCTAATGTCACAAAATGGTGAGATCCACTTTTATAGATTTCTGATAATAAATTACACTTGCTACATGGTAGTAGTCTCTCTCTTATAATTTAAACTAGCAGAAATAGACTGCACAAGTCTTATGCTGAGTTAATTTAAAAATAAAGAGTATTCTATAAATGAATATATTAATATTTAAGGAAAAAATGAAATTGTAAGATTGAAGTTAAAATTTTGTCAAAAGAAAAAGAAGAAATATGTACTAGTTGAATTATTTGAATGAATTAATAAAATGACTAAGTTTAAATAAGAAATTGTAAATTTTTAAAATCCTTGAAATGTATAGTAAAGAATGAATAAAAAATAAAAAGTTGAATGAATTAAAAAGATAAATTGATGAAATATTTGAGCGAAAATTGTGAAATTTATATAGTAGAAAAGATAAAATAATTCAATAAAATTTATAGGAAAAGTTCTAAATGAAAGTCTTATAATATTTTAGTACATAGTTTAAAAAATAAACTTATAATTTGGAAAAATGTATACGAATAATATGGTATTTTATTATTGGCAAAATATTTATAAATAAATATTGTTAATTTTAAAAATTGTGAGAAAAAATTGTTAATGTAGATAAATTGTTTGGGAGAAAATAAGAAAAATCAGAATATTTGAAATGACTTAATAAAATAAATTTTGTAAATGTATATGAGTTACAGGTGTTATAATATTTTAGTACATAACTTAAAAAATAAAGTTATAATTTTAAAAAATGTATACGAACATAAGGCT
>JANVCL010000003.1:32140634-32151751 GCA_026546855.1 Erythroxylum incrassatum | reverse complement strand
ATCGTATTTGTGTCATACTATAATTATAGATATTTTTAATTTATTAAATAATAAAATTCATACATATTATATGAAAATACTAATATGACGTAGCTCACCGCATCATTCATATTAATAAAGATTTAACGTTGGATTATTATTATTATTATTATTATTATTATTATTATGTTTTTTATTAAAGTTATAAATTTAATTTTTTGTAAAATGAAATATCTAAATCTAATTTCTTATAAAAATATTTAACGAAATACTAAAAAAATTAATATTCACGCCCTTATAAATTTTCTAAAAATCACATCCTTATAAGTCATTTTATACATTAACAACTAATATTAAGTAGCTATTTTTACCACACATCTTTAATATTCAAGATAAATTAACATCATAGCATCTTATTCCAGCTTACATAGGCCTCTAACAAAAGGTGATGAAATCAATAATAGAATAGTACAAAAAAAGAAAAGGAATGTTATAGGAATCTCGAATAATTGTACTAAGACTTCAAATGAATAAATTCAAAACAAAATTTATTAATAATTAATGGAAGCATAACATATAACATAGTAATAATTAATGGAAGCATAATATAATAATAATAATAGCCGTCCAAATATATTGTGAAAATGGTGGTTTTGTTTTATAAAGAATTTAAATGAGCTTTAAGGTATATTTTGATATATATCAATATTTAAAATTGATCTAAATATTTAAATAAACTATTCAAGGTTATATGTGAGACTTATTAAATATTAGCATGATAATTAAATTTGGGATTAAATATTAAATATTTGATATATTTTATTTCTAAATTAATTATTAAGCACAAATGTTAAAAATTAATGAATTAACGATAATAACTTATTTATATTACATGAAAAATTTTGGGAAATACATTTATTAAATTTCATTATATTAAATAAATATTCGTATAAGAATTAATCTACTACATTCAAAATAAATATTAAAATAAATAGAGCCCTCGTGAATTTAAGAAACATAAGGTTATGTTTTTTAGACGTAATGTTTTCTAATATAATGGAATTTAACGAAATATAATGGAATGATTTATGATGAAATATAGTAAAAAGTTGTTTATTATTTTATATTCCATCGTAAACTTTCAAATTTAAAGGTTTCTCGTTTTACTGTTTAGGATAGAATAAGATGTAATAAAAATAAACCCTCCTCTCAAACTATGAAATAATATTACATTCAATTCTATTCTATTAATAAACCTCCAACTAAACATAGCATAAGAAAAATCTTCTAATTTTTAGAATTTTCAAAAAGATTTATATAATTTATCTTCTTATTATAATTAATAATTTAAAATAATTATAATAAAACATTAATTTAAGAACTGAGTTAGAATTGTAATTTAAATAATAATATTTTTAATTGAACTCTAAGAATTTTTTTGAAAAATTTGAAAACTATAAAAAATCTTTTAAAAAATTTTAAAATTTAAATACATGTAATTTTTTTAATAGATAGATTAAAAAATGCAAAATATATGCATTTACTATAAGGCTTTTATAAAAATTTGGGTAGAAGTTATAGAATTTTTAATTTAAGAAATTATCTATTAAAAAATGCAAAATATATGTATTTACTATAAGGATTTAAAAAAATTTAAATTTCTTTTTTTAAATACATATATTTTGCATTTTTTTAATCTATCTATTAAAAAATCACATTACATGTAATCTATAATTATATCATCTTCAAAATCAAACCTACGTCTCTCTCTATCAGTCATTCGTTGCAGGCCTTTTCTCTCTCTAGCTCTCGTACCTCTTGTCCATATAAATTTGTCAAAGGACGGCCATTACTTGCACCAACTTGAGATACCCTTTTCCTCAAATGTTCTTTCTCCTAGGTTTCATGTTTACATCTTTCTTTCTTGTTTGTTGATCCCATCCGTTACACACAAGAAACTTTCGTTCTTGTCAGAGGAAAAAATATTCGTTTTTTTTCCATATTTTGTTCATTTTCGAGTGCCTTTTGATCGGTTTTCCGGGAAGAACGCATGATTTTGTAAATGGGATTTGCATGTTTCAGCTTGCTCTAAAGATCGAAACTTTTTAGCTGATTCTAAAACGTTTGCAGTAGAAGCCAAAAGAGTTCATCATGTTGGATCTCAACCTTGATGTCTTCTCCAGTGACTCTTCTTGTGATGAAAATACCAACTTGATCAATATCAACGAGAGTGGAATAGGAATAGAGGCTGAGAATTTGAGCAAGGAAGCTTCAGCAACTCAAATGGAGAGTTCTGCTACTTCAAATTCCTCCATTATCAACACAGATGAACCTTTGTCCCTCAAAGGAGATGAGAACTCTTCAAACAACAACTCTGCTTTCATTTTTGATATCTTGAAGACAGATTATAACCATCATATTAATTATCATACCTCAGTCACTAACTCCTTCAAAGGGCGGAACACAGTCCAGAATTTAACTACTCAGATACCGTTTCCTGAAAGAAGCGCACTCGAACTGAATTTGCAGTCAGGATTTTCGATGACATCAACGACAAGAGCTCAATCGTTAAAGTTATCACAGGTGGAGTACAGTGGGAACGCAGAGCTCAAACTTATGCCCATAAAACAACAGCAAATGAAGAAGAGTCGTCGAGGACCCAGGTCTAAAAGCTCAGAGTACAGGGGAGTTACGTTTTATAGAAGAACTGGGAGATGGGAGTCTCATATATGGTGAGGTTCTTCTTCATGGTCCAGTGATTTCAACAGGAGTGTCTGTAGATTCTGGGTTTTGAAGATGTTTCTTGTGTCCGGATTATGATTCAGTTTTTCCAACTTTTTTTGCAGGGACTGTGGGAAACAAGTATATCTAGGTGAGCAGATGGATGGTGTATTTTGATAGCTGAAATGCTAACTTGAAGATTTTCTAATTTGATTCTCTTTGATCTTCATTTTCAGGAGGATTTGACACTGCAGATGCTGCTGCAAGGTGAGAACTCTTTGTTCTCTGTGTTCAAATTGGAACTACTTTCTTATTATATTCATTCTATATGCAGTTTTGAAATGCTTAAATTTTCTAAAATTTGGATCTTTTGGCTTCAGAGCATATGATAGAGCTGCAATTAAGTTCAGAGGAGTTGATGCAGATATCAACTTTTGTTTAAGTGATTACGAGGAGGACATGAAACAGGTGAACAACCTGTTTAGTGACTAAGTTTTGGTATGTCTTTCTGAAATTTCATGCTTGTTTTGGATGTAATCCTTTTGTCTGATCGATTTGCAGATGAGAAGCCTGAGCAAAGAAGAGTTTGTTCACATTCTTCGACGCCAAAGCACGGGATTTGCACGCGGTAGCTCGAGATACAGAGGCGTGACTCTCCACAAATCTGGCAGATGGGAAGCTAGAATGGGACAATTCCATGGAAATAAGTAAGTATTCCTTTAAATCGAAGCTTAGTTTGATACTTTCTGCAGATGGTAAGAGTCAGATTTGATTGTCAAAGCTAGAATTCTTAACTGAAATCAACTGAAATGACTAATTCAAAACAAAAAACATAAGCTCAGCCAACCGTTTCTGTGGCTATCAGGGCTATTTACCTCGGATTATTCGACACCGAAGCCGCAGCTGCAAGGTCCTTATGATCGGCGATTATTATCCTTCACTTAAATGTGCAAACATTGATAAGATTTTCAGGTTTTTCTCGTAACTATGAATTCTATGTTTTGTCTTTATTTTCAGGGCCTATGATAAGGCAGCCATTGGATGTAATGGAAAGGAGGCAGTAACCAATTTTGAGCCAAGAGTTCATGATAGAACAAAAGTTTTGAATACAAATCCTAATGGTACTGATGAAACTTGATGTTTTAGCTCAATATCGTCCCTCCTAAATCTAATTCTCGGTATTGATTTACACCCTCACAATTACTTTCCTGATGACAGAAGGGAAATGCCACAATCTTGACTTGAGCTTAGGAATTTCTTTGACATCAAACCAGTCTCAGGGAAATGAACAAAAGATAGAATGCCATAACATGAGTTCTGAGATTCACAACAAAGAGAGACAACAGGTACAATTCTCTATCAGATTGCAGAGATTCGGTCTTGTACGTACCATTGCTTTTCTCTTCTTCTGATGCATCTGTCTGCTTATTCAGAGAGTTGCTTCTACACCAATGATTGTTCATGCACTTCGCAACATACCTGTGGATTCCAAAGACACTGCAACTTGGTCGAGCTTATATCCTAATGTATTACCAAGCTATGCGGTACCTTCCTTGTTCAGACACCTTTTGAACTTCCAAAAGATTGAGAATAGCTTGTGTACAACTGCAAAACTAGTGATGATCTGATTCTTCTTACATTTTACAGGAAAGGGTTGTGAAAGCTGGTTCTTCACCAAGATTCATAAGCCAACCATGGTACATAAATGACAAGTCTAATGTCAGTACAATGTTGTCACACTTTTCGGTTGCAGCATCATCAGGATTCGGTTCATCTAAGATCAGTAACTCCTCTGCTACAATTCCCATCAACTCACGTAATCATTCAGTCAACGCACCCGAAACCGCCGCTACCACCTCCTCCACTGTCTCCGGCAACCCTTTTTACTAATCCAACTGGCCTGATTTGTTTTTGAACATTTTTCATTTGCATTTATGATGTTATGCTGCTTGGAAACTTAGGTTAGCAGCAGAGACCTTACCAACTAGTCTTCAGATAAACATTTTTTGCAATCAAACGTTACTCCGGAATGTAAAAGAACAGATCTTTAACTGTCTTTAATAACTAGTTGTTGATGACCCTTTTGTTCAGAAGCATTGAACTAACTTCACCTTAAAAATAGGTGAAGAACAATGTAATTTATCATAAGAATAACAGCTTTATTATCCTCTAATCGATAGAAAATTAGGGATGATAATAAGCAGGATAAGTTCCAAACCCTCACCTAAACGGGACTTTAACTGAGTATTGATGACGACGATGATTTTACTCAACCTTTTCCTTCTTTTTACTACAAATTTATTTAATTTCAATCATATTATTGTTAAATTAATGCCCCTTTTCTAACATAAGTCTAACGAAGTCAACAAATGTAATAATGTACCATCAAATTAAGTTAAGTTTCTATTTGGTTGGACTAATATCAGTAGAGCTTTTTCTGGTGATCTTTTATGAGAAAAATTTTCTAAGAAGTCCGTAAGTTGTTTGACAGTTATTTAAAAAAGGGTTTTTTTGAAAGAGTTTCATACCGTAAATTCTTTGACAACATAAAAAATAAAAATTACTTTTAATTTTAACTATATTTTATTTTGTAATAAAAATATTTATACATATAAATATTATTTAAAGTATATTAAACAATATGTAAAACACAATATATTAATTATTATATAATCAAAAATAAATATTAAAACATGTAAAAATCAAATAATATTATATAAAAGATGAGTTTGTGGCTATTGTAAGAATTATGTATAAAACATAAAAGCAAAAGAGACTAAAAAAATACTCATTAATTGATCTGAAAAATTTACTGAAAAATCATTTGAGAAGTTTTTTTTCGAAGCTCTAAATTTGAACTTCTTAAAAAGCTGTATTTTAGTTGCAAAAAAAAAATATATATATATATATTAAAAAAATATTTTTTATTTTACAGTTAGATATCCACATTTCTTAAAAAAAAGCTTTTATGATGAAGAAAAGTGTCAATTGATCTTCCAAAAGTCCATCTAAACAGTCACTAAAATAATATCAATCGGACTGAATTTTTTTAAATAAATTAAATAAAAAATCAACATTTGAGCTTTTTTTTGGGTCCTATACTGGTTTCTGTTTTTATCATGTGACTTTGGTAAGTCAGTCCAGGCTAAAGCTACACCCTCTATCCAACCAATTCCTGGAACAACCTTAAAACTGGCAAACTATGATTATTGAAATTCCTCTTAATTCGGCAATCGGCAGTATAAATTATGCTTATACCTGTCCAAAATTGTATTTGGCTTCAAAATTTTTACTAAATCTTATTGTCTGTCTTTATTAACGTAAAATATATAAATTTCTTGTATAGTTTAAAAATTTAAAAATCCAATAATCTTTAAAATTCTTAAAACATTCTTTTTAATTTTCGGTTTTTGAAAAACCCGTTTTCTTAAACTTCGATTATTAAACATACGTGGTATAAACATTAGACGTAGACTAATCAAACATTACTAATATAATAAATTAACTTAACTCTTAAACTTGACTTAAATTAATTTATATTAATAATTTAAAATAATTATAATAAATTATTAATACGAGTCGAATTTAATTATTTCCGTTTAAATTTGAGATCGGGAGTTGAATCACCGTATAACAACAACAATAACATTTGATGTAAGAGACCCACGAGCCCATCAAGCTTGGACCTTATCTATTGTTATGCGGATCTGAACACGACAGGCTTAAGAAGACAGATCCCAAGCAACTGAGACTTGTGTGTTATGTTCTTGGTCTCTTCAAATCCCAATCCCGTTAGGATTTGGAAAACGAACTTTCATGGAGGTTCGAACACCTTACAGCACTCTAAACCCACTCTAAACCCCAATCCCAGTCCCACAACGTAAACTTGATACTCTCGTGCCCTCTCAGACAACAAAAGATGTGGCGGACCATTGACGCCCACATGAAAATACGATTGCCGATCCGTACAATCCTATTCTCGCAGCAGCCAAAACCTCCTGTGCTAAAACCGCTCTCACATTTACCGTCTTCAAAAACCCTGAGTTTCTTTGCGTTCTCTCCGGCCCTCTGTTCCGGTGGCCGTCAAAAGTTGGGTGCTTGTCGGAGCAGTTCTGTGATTGTGAGGTGTATTTCTTCGCTCTCATCGGCGACACCTCAACAACAACCGCAGCAGCACACGGCGGTGGAGTGGAATGGACCGGTTTCATGCTCGGAGGTTGGCGAAGGTGGTGATGGGACTGGGACCACCGTTGATAAGGATGCAAAGCTTTCAATCCCTGTTCGAGCTTATTTGTTCTCCACTAGGTTTGCCTTTTGTTTTGACCTTTTTAAATACTGATTCTTTGTTAATCTTAGATTACTAAAATTCAGGTTTTGAAGAACCAGTGTTATCGTTGAAATTACAAATTAGAAGAAGTAGACTTCTAATATCTTTGTATCTAAGTGAAATGGTTAATGTCTAATTGTAGTGTGGATTTGAAGAGCCTCGTGGAACAGAACAAACCCAATTTTATTCCACCAACTTCACGTATGACAAATTATGTTGTTCTCAAGTTTGGTAATCTTTCTGAGCCCAGTGTAAGTTCCTTTTTCGTCTTGAAAAAAAAGAAGAAGAAGATAATGTTGAACTTCTCTACGATTTGTATGTTTTAATTCCTACAAAGTTGTTGCATAATGGGATTGATAATTAAGCACCAGATTATCAACAAATATTGGCACTGTTCTTGATTTTCTGAGAGATGGTGTGGATAAGCTCAGTGAACGAAGGTTCAGTTCTTTATATTCATTTTCTCAATCCGAGAAGTGCATTGTTGGAATTGGATTGGGAAGCCAAGTGGCCCTAGCTTGGGGGGTGTGGAAAAATAATTTATACCATATTGATAAGATCATTTTATCAGGAAATGGGGATACTTTAAGTATTCCATTAGTCATGTATATTCTAATTCAGCATGGTATAAGAGGTAAGGACATCTTAGACAGCTGAATGTTCAGTGCTTAATTGCACGAAATTTTGACGTAGTTGGAATTCAATACCAAATATCTTGTGATAATACAATATCATTAAGGATTGTTGCTCTTTCAAATGTTTGTCTTGGTGACTATGCAAGAGTTATCTGTATTCTTGTCACTTATACATTAAGGTCGATAATCTTGTTTTCCAGGGTTCAGGTAGTTGTATCCATGGAAGTCATTGCTGTTACATGGTAGTGTTTCAGTACGGCTCTATCGTTTTGTTTAATGTACGTGAACATGAGGTTGATGATTATCTCAAAATTATTAGGAATCACGCATCGGGATTGCTTCCTGAAATGAGAAAGGATGGTAACCACTCACTTTTTTGCTCTCTCATTCTAATTTTTTCTGCTTCTTTATTTTCATGATGATTATACTTGCTGCCCCCTCATAGAGTATATGGAGCTTCTCAGGAGGCTAGTTTATTAATCTTGAATTTGTGCTGTGCAAGAATATGAGGTGAGGGAGAAGTCCACTTTAGGCACGTGGATGCTAGGTGGACTGGACTACATAATGTTGCAATACTTGAACATTGACGGGATACGTACAATTGGTAGTGTTCTTGGTCAAAGTATTGCTCTTGACTACTACGGGCGCCAGGTACATGTCATTGTGATTGCTACATTATAACTATTACAATAAATTTTTTGATCGACTGTGTTTGTCTTCTATATTGTCTTATTGTTTTTTTTCTATTCTTTACCACAATCTTGATCTTCTCATAGGTTGATGGAATGGTTGCTGAATTTACTGACATAAATCGTGGTATGGAAAAGACTGGAACATTTTCCATGGACAGCAAAAAGCTTTTTCAGTTAGTTGGGAAAGCAAATTCTAATCTTGCTGATGTGATTCTCAAGCTTGGACTATTTGAGAGGTACGGTTAGAACCCATAATGTTGAAACTCGCTGTATGCGTCGATTTAAATGTCGGTTGTTATGCCTATACTTTTAACAGAAGCACGTTATGCAAGCTGAATAGAAATATAATTGTCAGTCTCACTAGTTGCTTGGGTCCAGAACTTCCCAATGTTTTCCTTTGCATTGTGCACCTAAAAAAATTATATTTGATTCTCAACAGATCGGACATTGCCTGGAAGGATGCTAAATATGCTCAGATATGGGAATATCTGAGGGATGAATTCGAGTTGTCGCAGAGATTTGCAAGTCTCGATTTTAAGTTAAAGTTTGTAGAGGTATTATGTTTGTTACATATCTCTGAATTGTTTTTGATTTTACTCTTTCTTTCTTCAAATGCGAGAAACGGATTTGTCTCCAAGACACTGACATTGTGCCTTTCCTCTGCAGCATAATATTCGGTTTCTCCAGGAAATTCTGCAGAACAGAAAATCAGACTTCCTGGAATGGCTCATCATTGTTTTAATTAGTGTCGAAATCATTATATCAATCTTCGACTTGGTCACCAGGTCTGGACTAAAGATCGTATAAAATACTCGAACCATTGATCTCCCATTAAACCTCAGTAGTTACTGATTCTCAGTGGTATCTACCTCCTTAACAGTTTCCATTTTGTTTCCTGTAGATATAAGCTCTCACATTGTACAAAATCTTTCCAGATTCATAGTGACAAGTGAATTATGGCCTCTGCAGCTCTAACTTTGTTTTGGATGCCTTTGTCTTTGCTTGTATAACCTTTTTTTTTTTTTGGGTTTTAAGTATATGATTATTAACAATGTCTCTTTATTTTTACTATAATTTGTGGTTTAGATGTTGAGATTAGGATCGATCACGAGCTAGAATTTTAGGCTCGAACCGGTCAAAATATAATTTGATTCATTGATTTTGACCTGATCTGATCCAATTTTTATTATTATTGATTAAGCGTAAAAGAAATTATCAAGTCTCAATCCGGGTTTGAGCATTGAGTTTTGTTCGATGACTTTAGATTGGTCTAAGTTAGTTAAATTTTTGTCTTTATTTGAATTCATAGTTCATTAAAATTAAAATTATTTTTGAAGAATAATCTAAAATTAGTATAAACAAAAGAGGGGATAAACATATTTTTAGGATTTTAATTTACTATTTTTATTCTAATCATTTAAATTTTACTAATATTAAAATTTGTATTAACTTGGTATATTTCTAATTATATATATATGTCTAAAATTTATTAATATCTAATAATTTTTTATTCATAAATTTTTAATATAATTTTTTTAATTTAATAATATCAAAAATTTTAACATTTGTAATATAATTAATAGTTTTTTAAAATTTATACTAGTTAAATTAAAATTTTGTTTTTACTTATATGATTAATATATGATATTTATATAACACTTATTGGATATATTAGAAAATAAAATCTTTTTTTTTACATTTGAAAATAAAATCTTAATATAATTTATATAAATTTAAAATTTTAATTACTAAATTAATTTTTAAAATTTTATATTAAATTAAAATTTTCTAAAAACTTATTCCATTAATTGATTATCCTAAAGAGATTTGAATATGAAATAAGGAATTAAGATTAAAAATATGTTTTTTCGTCAAAAAAAATTAAAAATATGTTTAAAAAATAAAAATGTGAGGAAGTGGGGTGGGGACTAACAAGGGAAGAAGTACAAGGATTTTGTTCCCATGAATTATCAGTAGTCGTTTGGAGATACTCTGTCCAATAATTATTTTTTATGGCAATCGATAATTATTTTTTTTGTCAATTTTTCTCTACAACAATTATGAGTGCAATAATAGCTAGCTAAAAAAAATATAAATTAAAGATCAAGATTGAGAACATACCTAACAACTGCGGCAGAAAAAAAAATGCTAAAAAACTGCAGGAGAAAAAAAGGTGGAAAATAATAGGGTAGGAAAAAATATTTTTTTATAAAGAGGTATTTTAAAAAAATATTTTTGATAAAATTATGTCAATTTTTTTAATTTCTTTCATTTTCATCCACTTTTAAACCAAATTTTTTTATTAAGAATTTTTTTTTAAAAATTTAATTTCCCTAACTTTACTTTTTTCTAATTAATTAGCCATACAAAAGAAATTTAATTAATTTGCTTCCTATTAGTATCGATTCCTTTCAATTCCCTTGAAACATACATAGTTTTAGGAAAATCAAACCCCGCACAAATCATGCTCGAATCACGATCTCCTATCTCCTTCTTCTTCTCCATCGTCTGATTTCTCAATAAAGACAAGTCTCCCACCAATCCTCGCTCTCTGACTCACTCGCGCCAAATACAAAATCTCCACTTCGGTTATTTTTTTTTTGTTTATTCTTCTTTTACAGGTATTTGCTTCTGTGTTGTGTTTATGTGTGTCTCTTTCTAAATTCACACTCCAATGGAGGAACAAGTCTTTGTGAATTCGTGTTCAGTTGGATGTTTGTTGTAGACTTTGTTTTGATGAATATGAGAATGTACGCTTTAGGG
>JANVCL010000003.1:32103031-32120501 GCA_026546855.1 Erythroxylum incrassatum | reverse complement strand
TATTACATATTATATCAATTAATTTTAAATAAATTTGTAATTAATTTTATTAATTTAATATATTAGAAATAGAGGAACCCATAGTTGCTATCATTTGGCTATGCAATGGGTAAATTTTCATACTGACACAATAGCCTACAAATCATCCCAATCGAGTACTCCGCATTAGGCAAGCTCTGTACTACATGTTCGATCGAGAAAGCGTAGATAGAAGGATTTAAACACAAGACCTTTTGACCCTATATCTTTTCACTTCACCAACTTGACCACCCCTTAGGAAACTAAAGAGAGAGACTAATATATATGTATTGATACTTATCATTATGTTTACTGTTCAAGAAAATTTGATTTTTTTTATAATGGAAAACATTCGAAATTAATAATTTTTTAATAAGAATGAAAATTTTATTGTTCTTATTAATTTCATTGTTCAAATTTAATGCAATGAATAGTCAAAAAGTCAACATATCCCGTGCATAAGACTCTTGATTTTACGAAAATTGAGAAAAGTCATCAATGTATGTATTGTTTTCTTTGTAATTTTTTCAATAAAGTTATTTTTGTAATTTAAACTTATAAATTTTATGATTTTAATAAATTGTGTGCGCTTATTATGCAAGGGACATGAGAATAATCAATAAAGTCTTGAGCAAAGTGGGGTCAATCTTGGTGGGTTAGCTATCATGTGCTTGACGTGTTAAAGTTGTGTGCTTGATTAGCTGGCTGACCGACCAATTAGGTTTTGTTTGTTTGTCTGTGACTGTGACTGTGACCCACATTGGCTATAACATTCTTACACAACAACGGCTAGTTCCACAAACTTAGCATTTATGTACAAAACGGGTCTAGTCCAAAATGAACTAAATATTCTCCATCTCTTTCACTAAAATGAATCATAAAACTCTATGTTATCTGCAATATTTTAAAATGCAAACTCGTATAGTAATTTAATAGTAAAAATTTTTAACCGATCAATTTTTTAATTTCATAATCACCTTACTAATTTGATTTAGTATAATAATATTAACTGAACTTTTTAAATCTTAAACCTCTTATCATTTCAATTTAATTTTCCGTCCATATTTTAAAACACTATTCAACCTTATAATTACAATCAATGGAATGAGGCTTAAATGAAATTGGGACTTGGAACAAGTTAAGTGTATTGACCAATTCACAAGCCATTTGATGATTTTGATATTATGTTTATTATTACTAATGCTAATTGCAACAATATTTTTTTTTTTCGTATTTGAAGGGAAGAAAATCGGGCCTAAACAGAGGGCCTAGGGGGTAACACCCCACACATGTCCTCTAAGAGGAAAGTGAGACATCCCGAAGGAGGAAACTGTAAGAAGGTAAAGTCAAACGAGAATGACGCCACATAAAAAGATAACCAATCCGCGCATCGATTGCCTTCACAAAAAATATGTCGAACGCGAACCGTCCAAGATCGTATTAATAAAACCCGAATAGCTTGAACCAGCGAAGGATGAGATCCTGGACTAGAGGGGGAGATGATCACCATCATCATGATTTGACTATTCAGAAAAATAATAAGCATCCTCTACCTCCTTTCAGTTTTTAGTGTTTTTTTTAAACGTCAGTAGCCCCTATTTTCTGGTTCGTTTGTTTTTCTTACTTTCACTTGCATCAAACAAAAAAGAAAAGTGACAAGCATAGACCAATTAAATAAAACCAAAACCAAAGTACCATATCTTTGTCTTGTTGTATATTAATTATATTGTAATAGTTCATGTAATATTTTTGTAAATTACTTATTTTGAATAAAATATTAACAAATTAATAATTAGTAATAAGTTTAATCTAATTAACGAGTCATAAATTTAATATATCTATTAATTAAGAGTAAAATTGCGTATTTTTTAATCTTTCTAAATTCTGCGTCTTAGTATAATTTTTACTAGACATAATTGTTGTAAGTTTAATATACCCAATTGAATACATATTAAGTATAAATTTGTATTTTTTTACTAAAATTTAACAAAGTAATAAGAAAATCAAACAAATAAGCTTTACTTAAATTACACTTCACATGAAACTATTGATTGACCAAGAACAGAGTGCTCTGTTCTCAACCGTTAATTTCCAAACCGTCGGGACATCTTTAGCCACAACTTTTGTCGTGCGGGCAATGCAAAATCTAAGCTTTTGCAAGAAAAACAGCTCACGAAGGCTTGTCCCACAACCCAGGAACAAGTGGCTGATACAAAACCAACGTTTCATTTTCTCAAAATTCCTCTGTTTTAAGTTGATTTCTCTCATTTTAGGTCTAGGTACCTTTCGGCTTAGTTCAACTTCTTTCTCTACAGTCTCTGGTCTTGAATAAATCCATTGAAAAAAGCTGACACAAACTTCACAAGTAAGACTTGAAAGTTAGGTAGTGTCTACTGTTTAACCCATCTTTTGTAATTGGTTCAAGGGTGGGTCTCGTGGTTTGTGATGCTCTGCACTATAAAACTTTTTGGCTTTTTTCACGTGTGAGGCATTTTTGGTTCAGGCCATGGACTCACCTCCAGATTACAGAGTCAATGGAGCTGGAGATGGATCAAAAACATTTGTAGATTACCCTTTACTCGCTGATGCTGTAAAGGGACTGATATGACACAAAATGAGTTAAAATAAGGTATTAAAAATAAGAACAGAGCACACTGTTATTTAACTTTACCATAAAACAGAAGAGGATGGGCAAATAATGGGTATAAGCCATAAGGAAGACCTTATTGGAACTAAGTGGCTTGGGTGTAAGCCATAAGGAAAACCTTATTGGAGCTAAGTGGCATGCACAGGACTAGACAGTAAAAAATAAATTTATGTATTCATCACAGAGACAAAACAAGCTTGGCCTAGTTATACAATAGAACACAATATTGTATTCTCTTTTTTGGTATTAAATTTTAGAAAAAGATTATCTTTTTATGTTTAATTCTAATAATTCAAGATGTGTGCACAGTGATGAAAAGGAAAAAAGACAAAACAGGTGCTGTTCATTGACATGCTCATCTTTATATACTCCCTACTCTCTCCAACTCTAGCTCACTTCCAAAGTTAGAAAGCTAGGAACTCTCTCTCTCTGTAATTGGGATTCAAGCAAAGAGGCTGATCATGGCAAAGGAAGGAATAGCAGAGCATGGATCATTCTCAACCAAGGACTACCATGACCCACCACCGGCACCATTGGTGGACGCCGAGGAGTTATGCAAGTGGTCATTTTACAGAGCCTTGATTGCCGAGTTCATTGCAACTCTGCTGTTCCTTTACGTCACTGTTCTTACTGTTATTGGCTACAAGAGCGAGACTGATCCTGCCAAAAATGCTGACGCTTGTTCTGGTGTTGGAATTCTCGGAATTGCTTGGGCATTTGGTGGTATGATCTTTGTTCTTGTTTACTGCACCGCCGGTATTTCTGGTGAGTTGTCTTTCTCCCTTTCTCCTCTGTTTCTTGCCTCCATTGCTGGGGAAGTTGAAGAAAGTTTCAATCTTTTGGATCACCACCTCAAATACTACAAATTCTGATACAATTTCATATTCTTATGCAGGTGGTCACATTAACCCGGCGGTGACATTCGGGTTATTCTTGGCCCGGAAGGTGTCGCTGAGCAGGGCTATCATGTACATGGCGGCTCAATGCTCAGGAGCTATATGTGGTGTTGGGTTGGTTAAAGCCTTCCAGAGTTCACACTACAACAGGTATGGCGGCGGAGCCAACACTCTCCAAGACGGTTACAGCAAAGGCGTTGGCTTGGGGGCTGAGATCATCGGAACTTTTGTTCTGGTCTACACTGTTTTCTCTGCAACGGATCCTAAGAGAAGCGCAAGGGACTCTCATGTTCCTGTAAGATCTCCAAAAGCTCTGTCTTTTCCCCTTTTCTTTCTTAATCAGTTGCTTCAATGACTACATTAAGTTCATGATCAGTTCACTGACTCTGGAACGATGACATTGAATGCTACGTGGTCAGCTTTTTCTTTGTCCTCTTCGTTTCTCGAGAACTGGATTTTCTTTGTCCTTGTCCACGATAAGTTTCTTTAGGTTCCTCTGTTTTTTGATCCAGTATCTTCAGATTGTTCGTATAACACACCATTAAAAAGCAGAGAACTTTCTTTTTCTACTGATTCAAAGACTTTTTTTTTGGGTTTCTGTACCAAGAACAGATTGATAAAAAATTTGTGGGTTTTTATGCTCAAAATAACAGGTTTTGGCTCCACTTCCAATTGGATTTGCTGTGTTCATGGTTCACTTGGCTACAATTCCAATCACTGGTACTGGGATCAACCCTGCAAGGAGTCTTGGAGCTGCTGTTATCTTCAACAATGAGAAAGCCTGGGATGATCAAGTGAGAACTCTGTAAAATCTAGATTTACCTGTTCATTACTTACCATATTTGTCTAAATTTTGGGTTTTGTGTGTTACTTGCAGTGGCTCTTCTGGGTAGGACCTTTCATTGGAGCAGCCATTGCAGCTTTCTATCACCAATTCATCTTAAGAGCAGGAGCTGTTAAGGCACTTGGATCATTCAGGAGTAACCCAACTGTTTAACATTTCTGTCAGAGATTGGATTTACTTAAAAACTGTTTAGATGAATAAGGAAGGAATGGATTGTGCTTAGCTTTGCTTTTCCTTTTTGCTTGTTTATCCTTTTCAAGCACTTTCCTTCCTTTCTGGTATTCATTCCATGTAATGTTGTTTTGTTCCGTTCTGAGTAAAAATGGAAAAGTTTAGATCTTGTCCTGCTTTTGATCATGTGTATTGAGAGGGTTGGAGCACCCTCTTTCCGTTGGGTTGTTACAATTCCATATCACCCCACATATTTATGGAATTCTTACGTAAATACGTAAGTAAAATTTAATAAAATAGGTAGGAACTGATTAACCAAAATAGAAAATATAATCCCGTTTTAACCCCGTTTTAACGGTGAATAAGGACGTTAACTAACCACATCAACTAATTAAGTTTAGGCTTGACATTTACGTTTTGATTTAGCTCGACTTAGTTTAAAGCCAACGAATTGATTTTAGGTTATTGAACCTTAATTTGAAACCCTTTTTTCAAATTTTAAAGCGAACTAAATTAAACCTAGAATTTGGAATGTTTAGTTAGCATCAAATCTAAAATTTTTAATATAAATAATGTTATTTTAAATAAGATGATATCTTTTTCAAAGTTTACATTTACAAAGAAAATTATCAAACTTAGGCTTGACTCAATATAACTTAAGCTCGGAAGTTATTAATTATTTTCAGGTCAAGTTGAGGCCTAATATTAAGTTTAATTAAATTTGACAGTTCAATTATACTCCAATTGAAATTTAATTTTAAAAATTAAAAACTTAGATAGAGTTTTACGAGGAATTAAATCCTCTAATATTGACGTATTGTTATAATTAATTTTAATCGCATTTTAATATTTTATGAATTTTTTTTAGAAAATTTAAATTATAAAAGAAATTTATGCTTTTTTAAAATGAAATTTTAATAACGTAAAAATTGTTTCAAATGTCAGTTTTCAAATAAAAATTTATCATTAGCTTGCGAATTTGAAAGTGAATATTTTTTTCAAATAATATAACACTTTGCATAATTTATCAATTAAAATCAACTTTTGTTCATGTAAAAGCAGTAATGTGGATACCGTTCAAAATCAGTACGAAACGGAGGGTCAGTTGTATTATATTTAAATATCGGTTGGTTTCAGATGATATTAGTTGGTATTCAAAATATTGGCTAAATGTCGACTAGTACTGAAATTTTAAAAAATTGGGGGACTTTTTTGCAAAATTTTTAATCTCTTCCTCTCGCCTCTCCTTCTCACATCTTTTTTTCAAAGTTTTTTAATTAATTATTTTATTTACTTCATCTTTTATAATTATTATGAATTTTAATTTTTTTTCCAAATAAAAATAAAATTTTATTATTAATAATAAATATAAATTAAATAAATTATTTTTATTTAAAATTATATATAATATTTATTGATAAAATATTAATAAAAATATTTTGTTTTTAAATAAATAATTGAAAAATTATTGTTTATAAACTTATATTTATTTATATATTTTTAATTATTAAATCAAAATTTATTTGAAATTTATATATTTTTAAAACATATTTTAAATTTAATTATATTTATTAATAATTAATAAATTAATTTCATAAATCAAATTAAAATTGAGATTATTATTTATTATTATGATTTTTTGAGACAAGATTTAAAATATAATATACAATATATTAATGGACTATTCGGTAATTTTAAAAAAATTAGAGATTATTTAATAAATTTAAAAAATTACTTTCAGTACAGTACTGTATTAAAACTTAATTAGATATTAAATTCAGTACAATATTGATAACATTGTGTAAAAGGACTCAAATTGATTGGAAAAAAATTAAAATGAAAAGAAGACTTCCTTTAGTTTCTACAATCAAAGAAATGTCAAACCCAAAACACAAAACGTATTAACGATGGTCGGTTGGCAACTGGCAAGGGTCTTAATTAGGCATGACAATTTGAGTCTTGAGATGGCAGTTACGCTCGGGTTTGGCTTGACTTGACTTGGTCTAAAAGTGATAACTTCTATTTTGGTTCGACTTTGGGTTCGATCACCATTTTTTTTTTGGGGGGGTTAGAATTGAATTTGGACTAAAGTTATGAACTGTATATTTAGTGGAGCTTATATTACTAAAATTTTTATTAATAAATTTTTTATAAAAAACTTTTTTAAGAAGTCAGTTTACTATTTAGTTATCATTTAAAAAAGAACTTTTTAAAAGGTTTCATACAAAAAAACTGTTTTGTAATATAAAAATAAAAGGTAATTTTAATTTTATCTATATTTTATTTTGTAATAAAAGTTATTTATGCATATAAATATTATTTAAAGTATATTAAACAATATGCAAATCACAATATATTAATTATTATATAATTTTAAACCATATAAAGCATAAATGAAAATATATCTAACCAAATCTTTTATATACATTATAACATAAATAAACTAATATCGAAAATAAATATTAAAACATATAAAAAAGCTAAATAATATTATATAAATCTCAAAATAAATATCAAAGTTGAGTAAATAATTAAATACATAATAAATGAGAAGATGAGTTTGTGAATGTTGTGGGAATTATGTGTAAAATATAAGGACAAAAGAGACTAAAATATATGTTCATTAATGGATCTAAAAAATTTACCTGAAAAAATGCTTTTTTGAAAAGTTTCAAATTTGAGCTTTTTAAAAAGCGGTATTTTAACTATTAAAAAAGTCATATCTATTAAAGAAGTGTTTTTTATATTTTACAACCAAATGTTCATCGAATAATGTTATTTTAAATAAAATGATGTATTTTTAAAATTTTAAAATTTAAACAACTTAGCCTTGACTCGATATGACTCAAGCTTGGAGGCTATTAATTAGTTTTAAGTCGAGTTTAGACCTATCGTTAAGTTTAATTAAATTTGAATTGAACAAATTTTAGATTAAATTCGAGCTTTCACTTCCAAATGACGATGTTTTTAGGCAATTCAAACGTATTCGAGTTAAAATTCAAATTCGATCAAGTTTTGTGACATACTTGATCTTATATGACTTATTGCTATGCTTAATTTTAATCATATTTTAATATTTTATAAATTTTTTTAAAGAATTTTTCAAACTATAAAAGAAATTTACATCTTTTATTTTCTTAAGAATTAAATGTTTAAAGTAAGTTTATAAATAAAATATTATATTTTAAAAGTAAATGATGCATATTTCTCTTTATAATTTATCAATTGAGAGAAAAGAAAACGTTGGCCTTCATTTGACATCAGATCTTCTACGTCTGTTATTCTTTTTTTTTTCAAGTTATAAAGGAAAGAAAACACTAAGAAACCTAGAAAAAAACTCAGTCTCGGGTGTGCCATAGCGCAGGTCGCGAGGATAAAGCATTCCAGTCATATCATGGTGTAATGCGTCCTGAATAATCAACAGCAATTCCTGCAAATACTGCACTCCGAGCCTTGAGGAAGCTGCTAATGTAGCCAATTGATCAGCACACTAGTTCCCTTTTGAATAGAGGTGAGCATTATTCGAGCCGGCTCGATTATTCGATCCGGTATAAATTAATTTAAGTAAAAAAATTTCAAATTTCGGATAATTTAAGTATTACCCAAATTATTTTCAGGCTAGGGTCGGTAATTCCAAAAAACTTCGAGCCAGCCTAATTACCAGAATTAGGTTATAAAAATACAAAATTTTGGTTTTTAAAAAAAATTATCAAAAAAACAACTTTGGGTAATTCGGGTAAAGCCGAACAAAATTTCGGGTAATTCGAGTCGAGTAAGTTCGGGTAAGAAAAAGTTCGAGTTCGAGCCGAATAAGATGAAAAAAATTCGGGTAATTCGGGCCAAACTCGAATAGTAAAATTTCAGCCCGAATTATCCGAATGCTCACCCCTACTCTTTATTCCTGGGATAAAAGAAATTACCAACACAAAATAACAAATATACAATTAAATCAATTTGACCTTTTCTATTTTTCTACTTTGAATCTTCCTCCACACAATGATATTTAATTTTTTAATATTTTATTATATCGTGGAATATAAATATTACCGTCAAAACATTTTCCTTCTCCCTTAATTCTCCATCAGTGCCTCGGTTTCATCTCTGAAGAAAACAATGTCCAAAACAGCTTCCGTTTTACTTTTCCTCATCGTTTTAGAAGCCCTCTCCTTCCATGGAGGCCAATCCCGATCACTTACCCCGAACACCGATATTCACGAGGTTGGTGATGAAAGACCAACTGAGGAGAAGAAGGAGGCGGCTGTGGTGGTTCTGACTCAGAACAACTTTACCGAGTTCGTTAACCAGAACAAGTACGTGATGGTGAACTTCTACGCCCCTTGGTGCTTCTGGAGCACGCGTCTGGCACCTGAATATGAAGCAGCGGCTCCGATGGTCGCCGGGGAGGCGGTACTCGCTAAGGTTGATGCTTCAACTGAGAACAGGTTGGGCTACAGGTACAAGGTGGATGGTTATCCTACTGTCATCTTCTTCGTAGGTGGAGTTCGCAAGGAAAATTATTACAGTGAGAGGACAAGGTTAGGTTATGCTTCTCCTCGCACTAATTTATTTATTTTCAAGGTAGAAAAAATTGATTCTCTTTAATTTCGCTTAATATAAAAACAAAATATAGGCAATCTTAACATCACAAATCATATAAAGTTATTAATTTATTTCAAATATAATTAGTTTGATTTAATTTTAAAGATTTGAAATAAATCGTCCTATAAATATCATTTAATCGGTTTATGTACGATCACGTGGTATGCGTTTTTTTAATCGAAATTTAAGAAAATTTTAAAAATCGTCCTATAAATATCATTTAATCGGTTTTGGGTCATGTATAAAAATTATTTATGTTATTGTAATGTTTCTGATTATTTATTTTTTATTATGTTACAAATTAAGGAAAATAAAAACGTTCGGATTCAGTTCGATTCGAAATTAACGGATTAAACTCGGATTTTCGAGATTCTAACCTAAAATTTTTAAGTATCACAGGGGAGAAATTGCAAAATGGGTACAGAAGAAAATTGAAGAGTATGGTCCTAATTCCACAATAACCACAGAGAAAGAAAAAGAGCTGGTGTTGGTCACTGCATCTGCCTAAGTCAACTTAAATTTTCAGCCAGACTTGATCAAGTCTCCTTATAAGACAAAGAAGTGTGTTTTTGTATCCTTTTTGTTTGGATTTATGTTGGAAGGATTTTAATATTGTAAGAAATATCATATTGTGAGATATCTATCAAAATAAACTACATGATCATTAAAAATATCATAAATTAGTAGAAATATCAATAGGACGCCGGTGGCCTGACCATATATATATTTTGTAAGAAAAACTAAAAAATGATGTCATTTTTTACAAAATGATATCGTTTTTGAAGTAAACGGTTGAGTCAAAATCAGACAGGCTGGACTCTTTTTAGCATCCCTATAAATTAGCTTAAACTTTTGATGCATAGAACTTTCCTCTTAATTATTTAACGAACCTAAATATTTTTTAACGATTTGTTTGATTTATTTATATATTTGTTTTCTTTATTGTTTATGTATTTATTTACTTAATTTATCTTTTATTATTACTCTTTACCATGTTATATATTTAATTGTATTATTTACTTTAATACATATATGTTTATTGTTATTTATAGTTATTTTATTATATTTTATTATTATTATTATTATTATGCACATATGTATATTTCATAGGGGTTATCGAAAACAATTTTTTATTAAAGTAAAGTCGAGTATTACTATTATTTTTATTTTTGACAATCCTTGAATTATTGTTGTTGTTATGGAACTTAAAGAGAGGAAAATTATTAGCTAACCAAATAAACTATAGTCTAACAACATCACATTTCAAAGGGGATTAAAGGTCTAATTTGCAATTATTATTTATAGTAATCTACACTATAATATTAATAAAACAATACTCATTATAAATTGAATATAGTGTAAAAGTGATATAAAACAATATCAATTTAATTTAACAAAACGATATTATAATTAAATTAGGTCAAATTCTTATTCTTGAGTCTGATTTAAAATTCGATAAACTCCAACTTGTTTCCTAAAGAGTGGTCGAGTTGATGGAGTGGGGGGTATGAGGTCAAAAGGTCCTGTGATTAAATTCTCCTACTTACACTCTTTCGATCGAGTCTGTCATATAGAATTTGCCTAGTATGAAGTATTTGATTGATTGACATAATTTGTAGACTATTAGATCAATCCAAAAATTTACCTAATGCGCATATAAAGAATAACGATTGCGTTTACACCAAAAAAAGATAAACTCATAACTTACTTCATTAACTTTCGATCAAATCGGTCGAATTTAATTGGAATAAACTTAATACATCATCTTTAATTAAAAACTAAGGTAAGATTCAAAGAAAATCTTACTTTAGTCATCTCTGCAATTTCTCAAACAACAATGAATCTTACCTTAGTCATCTCTGTAATTTCTCAAACAACAATGTCTGCCTCGAAAGCTCCTCTTCTTCTTTACCACAACGCTTATTCTCTTCACATTCTTCTATGTCACCCCTCTGTCTCACTTCGGTTCACCAATTCTTCAAAAACTGGTTCTTTCCATGTTCGACCAGGAGGATGACCAACTCTACCCTTTGCTCCTACATTGATCACTCAACATCTAGATGATCAACCCGTTGTTCCCAAGGTCGAGGATAGCTTCCCCGAAGAGGTTGGAACACACAAGTCAAGAGTGGTGTTGTTTGATGACATGACACCACAGGAGTGGCCGGAGGTTGACGAGAAGGACGTGGTGGTGCTCGATGCTCTCAACTTTAGCGATTTCGTTGACGGACATCAGTTTGTTATGGTGAATTTCTACGCACCATGGTGCAAATGGAGTCAGCAACTGGCCCCGGAATACGCCGCCACCGCCACCATGTTAGTGTTGACTCAGCCTGAATTGTTTTATTTATTTGTTTTCTGTTATAACACGTTTCACTAGTTTTTACGAGCATGATCTACTAGTTTAAATGAAGTCTTTTAATTTGTTGAAGTTGATAAGTTCACATTCATAGTTATTAGCCGTTGGCACATGATGTACTTCTTTTAAAATAAAAGTTTGCTCCATTTCTCTTGTGTTCTATTCTTCGCAGTCTTTCGTGCGTCTGTTTATAACAAACATACCAGACCCACATTCTGTCTGCTATAATTTCGTTTTGCAGTAGCAAATGGCCGCTGAAGCATCATTTATGCAGCCTTTCATTCCTCGTTTTGATGGTCATTATGATCATTGGAGCATGCTAATGGAAAACTTTCTGAGATCTAAAGAGTATTGGCATATTGTTGAATTTGGTGTACAAGAAATAGCAGAAGGAGACGTCTTGACAGATGCACAAAAGGCTGAGATAGAAGCAGTAAAGCTGAAGGATTTGAAGGCCAAACACTACCTATTCCAGGCCATCGATCGAGCAACCTTAGAGAGCATTCTTTGTAAAGACACCTCCAAGCAACTATGGGATTCCATGAGGAAGAAATACCAAGGTAATGCAAAGGCAAAGCGTGTTCAGCTGCAGGCACTTCGAACAGAGCTTGAAACCTTACGAATGAAGGGTGGTGAGTCGGTTAATGAATATTTATCAAGAACTGTTAGAATTTTCAATAGGCCTACGGGCTCACACGAGAAGGAAAGTTAGACCACATACAAGTCTAAGAGAGGTTCCATCCTAAAACCAATTGGTGATAGGTGGAGTAGCTCACTAGACTTATATGTTAGTCTTTTTTCCTCTCTTTTTTCAATATGGGACAAACTTCCACTTTTATATTTCAACACACCCCCTCACGTGTGGGTCTAACACGTGACATAATCTATCATTTCGAGGTATTAACGACTAATATAAGAGCAACCTACTCTAATACCATGTTAGAATTTACAATGGGCCTACGGGTCCACACGAGAAAGAAAGTTAGACCACATACAATTCTAAGTGAGGTTCCATCCTAAAACCAATTGGTGATAGGTAAACTTATATGTTAGTCTTTTTTCCTCTCTTTTTTCAATATGGGACAAACTCTCACTTTTATATTTCAACAAGAACAATGGTTGTTATTAACAAGATGAGAATCCATGGTGAAAAGATGGATGATATAAAGGTCATAGTGAAGATTCTTCGGTCAATGACTTCAAAATTTAATTTTTTTGTTTGTTCAATTGAAGAATTTAAAGATATTGATGAGTTGACAATTGATGAGCAGCAGAGTTCTTTACTGGTTCATGAGTAGAAAATTATTCAGAAGGACATGGAGGAACAGGCCTTAAAAGCATCGACAAATCCAAAAGGGTCTAACCATGAGAAAGGAGGTGGAAAGACAAGAATCTATGCACCAAACCAAATGAGGATCGAGCTGCAGATTCACAAAAGGGGAGATTGAATCATCATTCAAATGGTAACAAGACAAAGCCTGTAGACAAGTCAAACATCGAATGCTTTAGATGTCACAAATTTGGCCATTATAAGTCTGAATGTAGAACAAATTTACGTCGTGATCGTGGTGTAAAGTCTAATTTTGCAGAAAAGGAGGAAGAAGAAGTTTCTCTTTTGATGGCTTGTCACAAGGAGGAGAAAATTCGCAAAAACATGTGGTATCTTGATATGGGGTGCAACAACCACACGTGTGGAGATCGTTCTATGTTCTCTAATCTGGACGAGTCATTTAGAAATACCGTCAAGTTTGGTGATAATTTTATAGTTCCTGTCATGGACAGAGGAAGTATCAAAATTCATACCAAACACAACTCCGAACAAAGCATTACTAATGTAATTTTTGTTCCAAATTTGAAAACTAACCTACTTAGTGTTGGACAGCTTCAAGAAAAAGGATTTGAGATTGCTATTAAAAATGGAGTTTGTCGTATTCAAGATCCACCAAGGGGCCTGATTGCTCAGATAAACATGTCACCAAACTGAATGTTTCCATAGGCTCTTAAGAACTCATCCACAATATGTTTTTCTGCAAAACTAGAACGCGAAGCATGGTTGTGGCATTTTCGCTACGATCACTTGAATTTTGGTGATCTAAAAACTCTCTAGCAGAAAAACATGGTCAAAGATCCCCCACAATTTCAAGTCCCTCCCACGTATGTGAAGACTGTGCCATCGGAAAACAACATAGAGACAGTTTTTTTAAAGGGAAATCAAGAAGAGCAAAGCAAATACTGGAGCTCGTGCATTCCGACATTTGTGGGCCTAGTACTCCAACTTCAAATGGTGTAAACATTACCTTATAACGTTTATTGATGATTATAGTCGAAAAACGTGGGTGTATTTTCTGCAGGAAAAAACTGAAGCAATAATAGCCTTCAAAAAATTCAAAGCCTTGGTAGAGAATGATGCAGAAATGTCTATAAAGATTTTTCGGAGTGATCGTGGTGGAGAATATAATTCACAAGAATTTATAGATTTTTGTGAAGCTCACGGAATTCAAAAACAACTTACAGCAGCCTACATGCTTCAGCAAAACAACGTTACTGAATGGAAGAATTGAACAATCATGGATATGGTTCGGACCATTCTAAAGAGAAGGGGGTTGATGAGAAGTTTTTGGCCAGAAGCTGTCAACTAGAGCGTTCATTTATTGAATCGAAGTCCCACTTTTGCTGTAAAAAATCAGACTCCTGAAGAAGCATGGAGAGTTCACAAGCCAAGTGTGGAACACTTCAGAATTTTTGGTTGCATAGCCTATGCATACGGTCCAGATCAAAGAAGAAGGAAGCTTGATGACAAAGGAGAAAAATGTGTCTTTCTTGGTGCAAATGAGCATTCTAAAGCATGTAAGTTATTCAATCCTGCTAGGAAAAGGATTATCATTACTCATGATGTCATTTTTTATGAAGAAAAATTCTGGTCTTAGAATAACAATTCTGTTAAGCAACAGCTTCCAGCAGACTTTGACGGAGATAAAAGTGACAAAAGGCAGCAACTTGTTGCTGATCAGATTGCTCCAGTTACCTCTCCAGTTGTTGTATCAGCAGTTGAACATTGACCTCAGCGTGAGCGAAGGAGGCCTGCATGGATGGATGATTACCAAGTAACTAGAATTGATCAATCTGAGGATCCATTAACTCATTTTGTTCTGTTTTTAGATTGTGATCCTGTGACCTTTGAAGAAGCTGTCAAAGAAACAAAGTGGAGGGAGGCTATGGATGTTGAAATTGAAGCAATTGAACGAAACAATACATGGGATTTGACTGAACTCCCCGAAGGACAAAAGTTTATTGGTGTCAAATGGGTATATAAGATCAAGTTAAATGAGAATGGTGGTGTGGACAAATATAAAGCACGGTTGGTGGCAAAAGGCTATAAGCAAGAATATGGTGTTAATTACAAAGAGGTTTTTGCTCCTGTTGCAAGGCATGAAACAATCAGGTTGGTACTGCTCGAAATTCACGGCCTTTGTTTCAGTTAGATGTGAAATTTGCATTCCTCCGTGGTGATTTAGAAGAAGAGGTATTTATCAATCAACCCCCTGGTTATGTTAAGTGTGGAGATGAGCATATAGTGTACAAATTGAAAAAGGCACTTTATGGTTTGAAGCAAACTTCAAGAGCTTGGTATAGTCGGATTGCTACATAGTTTTCAAATATGGGATTTCAAAAATGTCCTTATGAACACACTTTTTATCAAAGTTGGAAAAGGGAGAAAACTGGTTATTGTTTGTTTATATGTGGATTATTTGATTTACACTGGTAATGATAGTGATTTGGTGCAAGAATTCAAGTTATCTACGATGCATGAGTTTGAAATGACAGATCTTTTGTGGGTATTGAAGTGATTCAATCAAGTGCTGGAATTTTTGTTTACCAAAGAAAGTATATATGGGAAGTTTTGAACAGGTTTAAAATGAAGGACTGCAAGGCTGTAAGTACAC
This sequence comes from Erythroxylum incrassatum, assembly GCA_026546855.1. Classification (NCBI taxonomy): domain Eukaryota; kingdom Viridiplantae; phylum Streptophyta; class Magnoliopsida; order Malpighiales; family Erythroxylaceae; genus Erythroxylum; species Erythroxylum incrassatum. Next base: position 32,105,023 of record JANVCL010000003.1, on the reverse strand, counting down.
CTGTGGAGTTTGGTTTAAAGTTATCTAGGGTCCCTGAAGGCAAGGATGTGGACAACACACTTTGCAAACAAATTATGGGTAGCCTAAAGTATTTGATAGCCACAAGACTTGATATTATGTTTGCCGTGAGCCTAATTAACAGGTATATGGAGCACCCAAAGGAGACGCAACTTCATGCTGCCAAGAGGATTTTTAGGTATCTTTAAGGTACCAAGGAGTTTGGGTTATTCTATAAGAAAGGAGAGAAGTCATAATTATTTGGTTGTTCTGATAGTGATTATGCTGAGGATGTGGATGATCGGAAAGCATCTCAGGATATGTATTTATATGTGGCTCTAGAGCTGTTTCTTGGTCTTTAAAGAAGCAATCAATTGTCACCTTATCAACAACTGAAGTAGAATTTATAGCTGCAGCAGTATGTGCTTGTCAAGCAATATGGCTAAAAAGAATTCTTGAAGAGCCGTTATTCAATCAAGAAGCTATCACGATTTATTTTGACAATAGTTCAATAATTAAATTGTCCAAGAATCCTATTCTATATGGAAGGAACGAGCATATTGATGTGACGTTTCACTTCTTACGGAACCTTGTGAAGGACGGAGCCATCAATCTCATCTACTGCAGAACTAAAGATCAAGTTGCAGACATATTTACCAAATCTCTGAAGTTTCCTATGTTCCAGAAGCTAAGAGCATTGTTGGGTGTTTGCTCCTGGAATAATTGCTTCTAAACTGAGAACTGTAGATTTTTCAGTTTAGGGGAGGGAGTGTTGACTCAATCTGAATTGTTTGGTTTATTTGTTTTCTGTTATAGCACGTTTCACTAGTTTTTAGGAGCATGATCTGCTAGTTTAAATGCAGTATTTTAATTTGTTGAAGTTGATTTAAGTTCACATTTCTAGTTATTAGTCGTTGGCCACTGGCTCTATAAAGAGAGCACATGATGTACTTCTTTTAAATTAGTTTTCTTTAAAAATAAATTTTGCTCCATTTCTGTTGTGTTCTATTCTTCTCAGTCTTTCGTGTGTTTGTTTGTAACAGATAAAAGGCGAGGCTGTTCTTGCAAAAATTGATAACTAGGAGACAGGGTTGAGAATGAGATATAGTATTGACGCATATCCAACTATATATCTATTCGTTAGTGGTGCTCAAGGTAAAAGAGTTTCATATACAAAAGCAAGAACCAGGTTAGATCATCTTCTTCAAGCTCTCTGTGAAATGTAGAAATGTACCAAATGCTTCATTTTCATTGCTATTATGTAAAACCCACATATATCTAGCAACTCAAATTCATGGTTTTCTGAAACCTGGCAGGGAAGCTATTACAATTTGGGTGAAGCAGAGAATCTATCCAACATTTCAAAACATAATAGAACCAGATGAATTTAACTATATATTATCTTCTAAATCCATGGCTGCTGTGGGATTTCTCGAATCTTTTGAGGTACTTGATTAAGGAACTTGCTTATGCTTTAGTTTCTCATTATGCAACTTGATTGTGTAGTGATCATTATAATCTCTTTCACAGGATCTGGAGAGTGAGCAGCTAACTATGGCTTCCAAGGTGCACTTTGATGTTGATTTCTATCAAACTATTGATTCAAATGTTGCAAAGTTGTTCAATATTGATATACAAGCTAAACTCTGTTAGTAATCAGTCACAGCCTAGTGTTAGTAATCAGTCAAAGCCTATAGTTTAGCCTAAGTCCATCCAAACCTGTTAGGAATTTAGAACTCCCAAACCCACACCCAAGGATATTTAATAGACAAAAATATCAAAAAATAATAACACAAGAGAATTTACGTAGAAACTCCTAAATCGGAGAAAAACCACGAGCAACAAGAAAAAAATCCATAATGTGAAAATTTCTTATATTCACACAATTTTTCCTCTCACCCGATTCTCTAATACACCAATAACCTCACAAAGAAATACCCAAGATAAACGCTCCAACTCTCACCTCAAAGGAGGAATTTAACTAGAGTTAAATTT
>JANVCL010000003.1:32079434-32099837 GCA_026546855.1 Erythroxylum incrassatum | reverse complement strand
TATAAATAGGCTTAAGCTCTATGTAGCTAGCACTTCATGCTTAACCCTCTTTGTAAGAGTTACAGAGTTCTCTCAACCTATTTTGTGGATACCGTTAAAGGCCGGACACTTGTGCGGCTACTGTGGTTGAGGCGGATCAATTTTGAAAACGGTTCGAGGGATACGACAAGATACAGATCAAGCTATGGAATAAGGTACGAATTAAATTTCCGCTTTATTTTGATTCGTGTTAATCATTTTATAGAATTAAATAAATCTTGATTTTTGAAAAATCACGAAAAAATTTTGTGATTATTCCGCTACGGTCGGATCAGATCCGGTCCAAATTTCCAAACAAAGTCATCAATGCAATTTCTCAAGCAACAATGTCTGCTTCGAAAGCTCTTCTCTTCATCTATACCACAACCCTTATTCTCTTCACATTCTCCTATGTCACCCCTCTGTCTCACTTCCGTTCACCAATCCTTCAAAAACTGGTTCTTTCCATGTTCGACCAGCAGGATGACCAACTCTACGCTCTTGCTCCTACATTGATCACTCAAGATATAGATATGGAAGCGCACTCCATATACAACCCCATGAAAAAGGTAAAGACTAATTCTTGTTTTTAAGTTAGAAAATTCAGGAAACTTCATAATGACAACAAACAGTTTTGTTCCTTTCTTATCAGTTGTTCCTTTTTGCTCCTAGAGATTCATGGGAGGTGATATCTGCATTCCACGAAGCAGCAAAAGTTTTCAGAAAAAAGGTGATAAGAAAAAAGATCTTATCTTTAAACTACTTCAAGCTCCCTCAGGTGTTAACATTTGATTTTCCTGAATCTCTAACTTCGATTTCTTGAAGCTCCTATTCATTCACGTGGATACTTGCTGTGGAGCTCGTAGACAACAATTTTTATCTGATTTTGGCCTAACTGACGATTTACCAAGAGTGAGCACTCAAACCAATCAGGAAAATGGAAAAGTATAGTGTTCATTTCATGCCTATGATCTTATTTATGTAATATCTGCAATTTTGCAGGTTGTAGCTGAATATGTCGCTGATGATATTTTGAACATATTTCAATATCCTGACAAAGTGACCTTAACCAATATTAAGGTAACTAAACTATTTTCACTTCCCTTATCAGTTTATAGAGTACCTGAACTGAATTGTACAACGAGAAAGACGGTATAAGCAGAGAATTTACATTGATTTTTTCCATGTTGTGTTCTGCAGATACTTGCTGAGGAGTTTCTGAAAGCAGAAACTTTTCACCAACTGGATATGAGACTGAAGATGGTCAATATGCTTCCATTGGCTTCTGTTAACTTTTTTGATGAAAGGGACATTGATCAAAGACCAACTGGAGATGACTTGATGTTTAAGATTTGTGGGTTTATGGAAGATATAACAGGATTTCGCTTCACTCTACGTTTTAGTTGCTGTGTTCATGGTTCACCTGGCTACAATTCCAATCAACGGTACTGGCATAAACCCTGCCAGGAGTCTTGGAGCTGCTGTTTTGCTCAACAATGAAAAGGCCTGGGATGATCAAGTGTGAACTTTCTAAATTTTAATCAAACTAAAATTTGCTTTTTCTGTGTGTTATTCGCAGTGGATCTTTTGGGTAGGACCTTTTCGTTGGAGCAGCCATTGCAGCTTTCTATCATCAATTCATCTTAAGAGCATGAGCTGTTAAGGCACTTGGATCATTCAGGACCAAGCCAACTGTTTAATATCATTTGATTTTATTTCTGTTTTTTGGGTTTTATTTCTTGTTTTTTATTTCTATCATGTTAAATAAAAATAAATGCTTGTTTAATTTTTAATTTTAATATAATGATATTTTTATTACTAAATATCAGATACAAATTTAAAAATAAATTAAAATTATGAAAGGAATAAATAATTTTATTTTGATATGTTTTATATAATATTTAGTAATCACCTTAGGTAAATGATATACTATATTTTTTTAAATAAATAATTTAATAATTAAAAACTAGTTATACATTAATATATATTTTAATTACCAAAATTAATTTAATTTGAAATTTATATATTTAAGATATTTTAACATTTAAGGATAATTATTAAATAATTATTACATACAAAATTTATTTTTAAAAGATAATTATTAAATAAATATAAAATAAATAATTTTTCTATATTAATCATAACTCTTATTAGTAATTAATACTATATAATTAAATAATATATAGTTAATAGATATATTAGATTAAAAAATAAAAACTATGGTTTGTGCTTAGATTAAGGCCTTGCACTAATTTATTTAATTTCAGCATCAAAGATACAAATATTTCTTGTTATTTAAGAAAATTTTAAAAATTTTATAATTTTTATTTTTCCTAAAAATTATTTTTATAATTTTTAAAAAATTTTAAAAATTATCTCTTAAATTTTAATTAAAAATAATGATAAAATATACAAAGTATAAACATCCTATATGGATAAATTAAATGTTGTTGATACGGTAATCTAACATAATTCTTAGGTCTAACTTACACTAATTAAACTCAATAAATTAATAATTAAAACTAATTAAAATAAATTATTAATTTAAATTGAATTGAGTTACTTCGATTCAAGTTTAAGAATCGAATTAAATGATCATTATTTAATATGACGGCCACATCACATAAATTTCATCGTTATTTTTTAATCAAAATTTAAAAGAATGAGTTATTTTAATCTTGTTAATGTTAAATGAAAAGTAAACGAAGTTATTTTTGAATAAACAACTTAAGTTTATAAGGTTTTTAAGGGATGATCGAGTTGAAGAAATAAGAGGGCATAGACTAAAAGATCCTGTGTTTGAATCCCTCATTTACGCTTTCTTAATCGAGTCTGTTGTGCAAAGCTTCCTTAGTATGAACTACTTGTTTGATGTAATTTACATACTATTACGTCAACTTAGAAATTTACCTAGTCTACATCTAAAAGATGACGACCGCAGATTCCTCCGTTAAAAAAAACAAGTTTAAGTTTATAAACAATTTAGGTATATTTTTATCCACAAATTATTTAAAAGCTGTGGTTTGAATGGTCAACTTTTATGATGTTTTAGTCAACCCTTTGTTCGGTCTTCCTCACATGGACTCAACTACTCTCTATCATAAAATATTGATATTAAATTCCAATTATGCACCTGAATGAAAGAAGATCCTAAGGTAAAGGTAGTGCCTATAATTGTAATTTCAGAAGTTTCGTCATCGACCAATTTCCTATTTCTTTGGTGGAAAGTCAACTCTTCTCCTTCACCATCGAAACTCATCTCTGCAATTTCTCAAGCACCAATGTCTGATTCGAAAGCTCTTCTCTTGTTCTTTACCACAACCCTTATACTCTTCACATTCTTCTGTGTCACCCCTCTGTCTCACTTCCGTTCACCAATCCTTCAAAAACTGGTTCTTTCCAAGTTGTTCGACCAACAGGATGACCATCTCTACCCTCTTTCTCCTCCATTGATCACTCAAGATATAGATGATCAACCTGTTGTTCCAAGGGTTGAGGATAGCTTCCCCGAAGAGGTTGGAGAACACAAGTCGAGAGTGGTGATGTTTGATGACATGACATCACTGGAGTGGCCGGAGGTTGACGAGAAGGACGTGGTGGTGCTCCGTGCTCTCAACTTTAGCGATTTCGTTGACGGACATCAGTTTGTTCTGGTGAATTTCTACGCACCATGGTGCAACTGGAGTCAGCAACTGGCGCCGGAATACGCCGCCGCCGCCACCATGTTAAAGGGCGAGGCTGTTCTTGCAAAAGTTGATAACTGGGAGGCAGGGTTGAGAATGAGATACAGTGTTGAGGCATATCCGACTATATATCTATTTGTTGGTGGTTCTCAAGGTCAAAGAGTTTCTTATACAGAAACAAGGACCAGGTTAGAAATGTAACAGATGCTTCATTGTTCTTTGTTCTTTATGTTATCCATAGCTAGCAACTCAAATTCATGGTATTCTGAAACCTGGCAGGGAAGCTATTACAACTTGGGTGAAGCAGAGAATCTATCCAACAGTTCAAAACATAACAGAACCAGAGGAAGTTAATTGTATATTGTCTTCTAAATCCATGGTTGCTGTGGGATTTCTCGATTCTTTTGAGGTACTTGATTAAGGAACTTGCTTAAGTTTTAGTTTCTCATTATGCAACTTGATTGTCTAGTGATCATTATAATCTCTTCCACAGGATCTGGAGAGTGAGCAGCTAACTATGGCTTCCAAGCTGCACTTTGACGTTGATTTCTATCGAACTACTGATTCAAATGTTGCAAAGTTGTTCAATATTGATCCACAAGCCAAACTCCCTGTATTGATCATGCTTAACAAAGAGGGTGTAAATCATACTCGATTTATGTTTGGTTAGTTTCTTCTGCATTACTTTCAAGCTTTAAAGGATTCACCATTGACACTTCATATCTAGCTTTAATGCCTCTAAATCTTCTTGATTCCTACAGAGGGCCAGTTCACCGGATCAGCAATATCTGAATTCATATCAGAAAGCAAGCTTCCATCAATGATCACTTATTCAGATATGGAAGCACACTCCATATACCAGAACCCCATGAAAAAGGTAAAGACTAATTCTTTTTTTAAGTTAGAAAATTCAAGAAACTTCATAATTACAACAAACAATTTCGTCACTTTCTTCACAGTTGTGGCTTTTTGCTCCTAGAGATTCAAGTGAGGTGATATCTACATTCCAGGAAGCTGCAAAAGCTTTCAGAAAAAAGGTGATCAGAAATATTCACTTCTCTGTAGATGGTATCCTTAACTACTTCAAGCTTCTTCAGGTATCAACATTTTATTTTCCTGAATCTGTACTTTGATTTCTTGTAGCTCCTATTCATCCATGTTGATTCTTGCTGTGGAGCTCGTAGAAAACAATTTGCATCTCATTTTGGCCTAATCGATGATTCACCTAGAGTGAGTACTCAACAAACAATTCTACTTCCTCCTTTATAACTATATGGTTCATTTCATGTCCATGATCTTATTAATGTAATATCTGCAATTTTGCAGGTCGTAGCTGAATATGTTACTGATAATATTATGAACAGGTATATTTATCCTGAGAAATTGACCTTAACAAATATTAAGGTAACTACTTGACTATTTTCACTTCTCTTATCAGTTTATAGGGTACTTTAACAGAATTTTACGACAAGAAAGATGGTATAAACAGATAATTTATCTTGAGTTGTTTTGTGTTCTGCAGTCACTTGCTGAGGAGTTTCTGAAAGCAGAAACTTTTAGCCAACTGCAAATGAGACTGAAGATGGTCAATATGCTTCGAGCTTCTGCTAACTTTCCTGTTGAAGAGGACATTGATCAAAGACCAACTGGAGAGCAATCGATTTTTAACGAAAAGGGCAAGGCAGTAGTGTTGAGTGAGGGGAATTTTAGTGAGTTCATTAGCAAGAACAAGTATGTGATGGTGAACTTCTATGCCCCATGGTGCCAATGGAGCAAGCTTCTGGCACCTGAATATGAAGCAGCAGCCGCAATTCTCAATGGTGAAGCAGTTATTGCCAAGGTTGATGCTGTTGCTGAAACCATGTTGGCCTACAAGTACAAAATTCAGGGTTATCCTACTCTCTTCTTCTTCGTAAATGGAGTCCACAAGGAAACATATTACTATGATAGAAGAAGGTATGCTTCTGTTTGCACTGTATCTCTTTTCTATTTTGTTTGCAAGTTAGTACTATAATTGCAGACAGGATAAGACTGCAGCTATAACAGACCAAAAAACCGTCATGAGATGTGGAAGCCGCCAATGTCACAACTCCAATTCTAAAACAATTTCAGTTGTCATATTATTTGATTACTCCAGGTTTTGAGATGACTAAGGGCAATGAATGTAGTATGTGCAGATATGAACTATGCCAAATCAAAACTATCTGAAATACAGAAACTGAAGAAAATTATTGATACTGACATAATTTGTTAACATTGCAGATACCAAATAGCTGGATGGGTACTGCAGAAAATTGAAGAGTATCGTCCTACAGCCACAATGAAGACAGAGGAAGCTGCAGATTTGATGTTGGTCTCTACATCATCTTCCAAGTTGCTGTCTGAGACTGAAGATGGTCAATACTCAATAGGTTATCCAATCATTTCTGCTAACTAAGATCCAACAATATTTCCCAAAATTCATGAGGAATGAGGACTGAAGGCACCCTATGCCATTTTCATCACACTTCATTTCATATGTATCCTTGAAAAAGATCAAAACTTTGTTGTTTGAGCTTCCTGTTTCAATAAAAAACTGATTTTACATAAGCGGTAAGTCTCATGATGATTAGAATATCAAAAGTTAGTAATTTTGAACTATTCAATTGCTTTAAGATTTGATGATTCAACTCGAGTTCAATTAAAATGAGTTGTTAGCAATGTTTTAAAAATTGAACAGGAAGTCAAACAAGTAAGATAACAAGTTTAGGGTTTAAAAGGTTTAATAAGTATTAAGCCAGTAATAAATCTAGATAAAAATTGAATAAAATTAAAGAATTTGAAATTAAAGTTTAATTAAAAAAGAGACTATTAAATAAAAATTAATCAATTTATTTTGAATTATAAAAATCGATTAGTATATGAAAATTGACTAATTAATTAATAAAATAATCAATTTTTAACAAAAAAAATTATTAAATTAAATCAAAACGAAAAGTTAACTAATTCAAGGTTTTCAGCTAATTGAATCGGTTCATTTTTTAAAACATTAGTTTTTAGTATGAAAATTTATATTGTGACGAGCATTTAAAAAGTGGTGCTTTAATTTAGGATCAACTATGTATAAAAAAAGTTAATCATAATGTCAAATAATAAATAACAGTTTTGCTTAAAAATATATAAAAAAACAAAAAATAAACTACAAAATCAATTAATAAGGATTTTAATATAAATAAAAACAAAAAATTAGCTACAAAATACAATTAACTCATAAAAATACAATTAATAAGAAAATAATAATAAATAAAAACTTCATTTATGAGTTAATGATTGTAGGGCTAATATAGTCATTCGTCATAACAACAACATATAGATTTGTACGAGAGATGGCAATGAATTTCTGAACAAGTTCGAATCATCACCACTTCGCTTCGCTTCAGGTGAGTGTTCTCTCCATTTTCTTACCGTTTGCTTTCTTCGTATTCTATGCTTTCTTCAAATCATGTGTTTGATGTTGTGATTTCTGCTTGGATCTCTTTGAATGATGAATCGTGCAAGTTTTTTCTTGATACCGTATTCTTAAACTCATCGATAGCATACATCACCTATTCCAGTGAGTAAAGATCTAATTTCGAAGGGAATTTTTCAAACTTTGGTGTCAAATCTTAGTGGGTAATTCTCGATTTGGTCATTTATGAAATCCGCTGTTGTATATATAATATGGCCACTCATCTTTCTGATATGGGATCGACGGGATCAGTGGGATAAACCCTTGTGTGTTGTAAGAAAAGGCTGTCACGATTTTGTACTTGGTTATTTAATTTTTCTAAGGGAGCTCATGTGCTATGTTTCTTTATAATCAAAGTTCTGGTCTTTTTTTTCTTAATTTTTTTATTGCGATTTTTTTATTGTAATGGCTAGTGATTCAGTTTTATAGTTCTTAACTTACTTTATCTTGTAGAATTTGGGGATTTTGATCTGGTGATCCTGTGTGTTTCTGTTTATACTGTGTTGGAATTCTACTGCCTGACTCTAATTGTTTTTTCTGCTGGAATTGCTTACTGTAAGGGCTAGTGATTCAGTTTTATAGTTCTTAAATTACTTTCTCTCGTAGAATTTGGGGATTTTGATCTGTTGATCCTGTGTGTTACTTTTTGATACTATGTTGGAATTGAAGTGCCTGACTCTAATTGTTATTTCTGTTGGTAGTTCAGGTGACAGCTTTATCTTATAATGTGAAAGCATTTACCCATGTCTGCACTAGATTTTCTGCTGAACTTTTTGCTTTACTCTTGTTTGGTTATAGCCATGCCAAATTGATTGGTTGCCATAGTTTTGGCTTTCCTGATTTTGAACATCAATCATTTCTGATTCACTCTGGTAATAAAGCGGGGAGACTAGTGACATGCAATTGATCTGACTCCTGAATTGTAGATTGACAATAAAAAGGTTGCTGAATTGTGAATTCCATGCTATGAAATTGTATCCCAACTTGTCAATTGTCTAGGTTATATAATGTGCTCTTAACCGTCCGAAAATGGAAATTGTTTCGTGGATTTACTATCTCTGGAAATGCATGATTTGTGTTGCCATCAGTATACATGTATTGTTGTATTGTTCTAGTACTCAACGCCAACTATTATTTGAGTTGCTGCTTGTTCTTCAGAATAGCTTTGACAGATTCAGGAAAATGGAAGCTAACAGAGGTCAGAATGGGATTCAACTCTTGCTAGCTGCTGAACAAGAAGCTCAGCATATCGTCAACGCTGCCAGAAATGGTAAGCTCTACCGTTTTCTATTCATTTTGTTGTTTACAATCACATTCATTATCTTATTCTCTCTAATAATTTTACCATCCTTTTGTGCTTAATTCCTAGTCGCCCCACCTCCCAAAAATATAAGGTTGCTTCTCTAAGGTCCTTCATACCTTGTACGGGGACCAAGACTAAGTGATTGTGATGCTTTGTAGGCTTTTCCTTTTTCAGTGAAAGTACGGAACATTACTCTTTATATGAAAATTTAACTGTACAATGATCAGTATATCTGATAGCTGTCTATAACTGAATTGAAAGAAAGTGTCTGTGATGGAAGATTATCTGTTATCTTGGTATTTACTTCTGCTCTTTTATATTCAGCAAAATTGGCTAGATTAAAGCAAGCCAAAGAAGAAGCTGAGAAGGAGGCTGCCGAATTTCGTGCTCATATGGAAGCTGAATTTCAAAAGAAGCTTGCAGAGGTAAGATACACTGCAAAATGTTTTACCATCCACAAATTAACCTACAATGTATTTTGTCAAATGTATATCTCAAGTTACTTGGTAAGTTTCGTTTACTTAATAATACATCAGGGATCTAGACCATATCTGCTTGCTGCTTGAGCAATCATTTTGTTGTTTCTTGTAATCTCGTTCTAAATTCAAATTTAATTATCATTAACTTCTCAAATGTTGTTTAAACTTTGAATTAGAGAACTTAATATTTCATCAACATTACATTACTACACACCATCTAACCAGTAAATACTGACGTAACATGAAACAGAGGAGTGGGGACTCTGGGGCCAACGTGAAGCGCCTGGAGCAAGAAACAGATGCTAAGATCCATCACCTGAAAAATGAAGCCTCAAAAATATCACAAGACGTAGTGCAAATGCTTCTAAAGCATGTGACCTCTGTGAAGAACTAAGGTTATTTACTTGCCTGATAGGCTGTGTGTTAAGAGTAATATCATTTGCTTGTATGCTTCTCAACTTAAAAATGCTGGAGCTAAGGCTTGGCATGGATGCATCTACTGTTAGTTGTCTCATTTTTTGTTTGACTGTGGATTTCTATGAAATAAATGCGGATTCCGAGGAAAACCATTTCCAAGAAAAGAAGTTTAGATAATGTAATGATAGGATGATGACAAAGACCAAATCAACTATGAAGGGTCATGACAGGAATCTAGTAATCCATCTGCAGTAAAGTCTTTTGATGTTTTTATCCACATCCTACTCTGCCTGTGAATCCTTGTTCATGCTTTCTCATACTGTGTAGGAGCCTGTGAGAGTGTGGACCTTAGTTTTAATGTCTGAAGATGTTCCTCTCATGTGTAGGGACTGACAAGTTCGAGTTTTGTCTTGTAACATGAATTCAGGATAATGCCATTACAGTCCATATCTTCCTGGAATCTACCTCCAAGAGTTTTCGCTGTCAAGTATAAGCAATAGTCTGTTTCTATTCCTTTCTTTGTTTCCCTGATCTCGTGGCATTATTACCATAAAAATGCAGGAATTGACTTCAAATCCCAAAATTATATTAACATGTTAAAAGACAAAATGATATTATCTTATTCATATATTACAAAAACAATATTGATTTAAAACTTTTAATTACTGAGTTAATTATGATCTATATATATAATATAAATTACATATTTTAAATAAATTATACCATATTAACTAAGTTAACATTTGTAAATTCAAAATATTTATATTAAAAAATTTTAATTAAAAAATAAAAAATGACATCAATTTTTTTTATAAAATAATGTCCTTTTTTACAAATAATATCATTTTTCTTAAAGTTGTTGAGCCCCGAGGCAGGCTAGCCTGGACAGACCAGACCCAAATGTCATCTCTACTTATGAGAAGAGATTAGTTGAAGGATATGGACAATTAGGAAACATAGTCATCACCTTAATTAGTGGAGGAAATGTTCTCCAGTATCATTAACTACAATGTTTACTTACTAAACAAAATAAATTATGGACATAAGCTAATTATACTCCTTCATATTGTTGAAAATGGCCTATTGAAAGTGAATAATAACAACTATTTGAAAGATATAGGCCATTCAGCTCCACAAAATTCATGAAAACACAGTTTCTTTTTCATATCATTATCATCATCATCATCATCACCACCCAGTTCAAAATCCCGCAATGAAGTAGGGTTTGAGAAGGTTCGATAGTACGTAACTTTACCCTTACATAATAGAGATGTTGTTTCCGGTTGACCTACATGCAAATAAGAGAATATAAAAACGATGCAAGCAAAAGAAATAATTCATAAAACAAAAAATAAATGAAAATACAAGTAAAGAAGAATTAAAAGCACTAAATTAAATAATAATAATAATAATATCCAAATCTCAAGATATAGCTAAAATAAATGCAAATAATACTAATCACAAATAATTATAATAATAATATATGAAAACACAACTTCTTTTTCATATAATTATATTATTTTCACAATACAAAATTAATATTTTTTATTTACATATTAAATAAAAATTTAAATAATAAGTTTTATATTCAAACAATCCATAATATTAAAATAATAGTCTCTAATTTTTATTATTAATATAAATTCTTTAATTTATAAATTATTATAATAATTTTTAATATCATATTTATTTGATATTAAGTCTTGTCTTTTTCTTTCTTCTAATTTTTGTAAAATTGCTTTCATACGTTACATCCTATCAACTTCAAGCTATTTTATTCAATTTCATCTTCAATTTTTAATTAAGAAAGGGTCTAGGCATCCACCGTTTTTAGAATATGTATTAATTCCACGTTATAGGTTAAGAATTCACATCGAAATTTATAAATAATAAATAAAGTTATAGGTTAACAATTCACATCAAAATTTATAAATAATAAATTAGTTAAATATTTTATTTAACTTAAATTTATGAGTTTGTCAAATAAATTATAAAATAAAATATTTGAAACCCATTCTTTATTAATTTTTAAAAATTAAATTAAAGCTATAAATTATATATATGGGATAAGTTATTTAGTGAATTAAGAACTAATTTACTGTCAATTCTTTAAAAATTAATTTAATAACCGTAATTATAACAGTCCTAAGTGAAATTTTTTGTCGGATAAGTTCCGACCAACACGAAAGGCTTAACGATTTGAGCACTATCTCGAAGAGAGGTTTGGTGAAATAGATACGTCTGTGAAGATGCGGACTACCTTCACTTGGACATAAATATTTTTTAAATTTTTTATAAATTAAATTTAAAAAATTGTTTTTATTTTATAATATTTTAATTAGATTACGTTAGTTTTTAAACCAAAGTATCATTTAATTATCCTAATTATAGTTTGTGTCCTTAATTAGAAATAGGTCATCATATGTTGAGTCATCCTCTGATTGGTGCGTCTACATTGTTTTACGGGCCCCACTGTAGAATAGTAAAACCAAAAATCATATTTCTAACCTCCAATCAGGACCGTTTGTCACGGATAAACAATAGGGATCAATCATGACCGTTGGATTCAACTCCACGTAACTGTTCACTGTAAGTTTGTTTGATAAAAATAGGTGAAATTATAAATTAAGAAAAGAAAAACGCAAGAGAGAGTTGTAATGATGACGTGGCAGATAGAGAGAGAGAGAGGGATAGAGAGAGAATTAGCGTGTTTGTGATTTTCTGTTCTTAAAAGGCCAATATAAACAGACATGCTCTGCAACAACTGCTCTGTTCGGTCTTGTTTTGTGTCTTGCGTTTATGGTACAGAGTTGGTTTACTTAAATCCTCTCTTTTTTTTTATGTCTCAAGACGTAAGTTTGTGAATCCTTAATTAGTTCTCCTCTGATTCTGCCAAAAAAAAAAAACAGATTACAATTCATATAGAACAACACATGAAACACCCCAGATAGAGAGAGAACCAGAAACAGAGTTTATATATAGAGAGGAGGACATACGACACGATTGGTTACAAGGGTCTTTGAAAGATTTTGCTTCTTCTTCTTCTTCTTCTGCTTCTTTCTTGCTTTGTCTTCTGTTCTTGCTTGCTAAGGTTTTAGGATTGCTTGTAAAATTTCCAGGCTTGAAGGGATTAGTTCGTTGAGATATGTGTTTGTGTTTGTGTGTTCTGTAAGGGGAGTCGAGCAAGAACAATAACTAAATGGGCGTGAATGTTAAGGTAGACTACTTGTTGCCATTTAAGACAAGCAACCCACCAATAGATTCGAGAACTGTTGTTGTTTGAGGAATTTTTTTGGTCGAGGTTTGTAAGAGTTTATGCGAAAGAACAATTCTTGGATTTAGAAGGTTGATAGGTTTTTGTTTTTGTTTTTGCTATTTTTTCTGGGAAATGGAGTCCTACCCATCCTCAGAAATGCAAGAACCGAGCATTGATACGGACAAGCTTAGCTACGAAATCTTCTCAATCCTTGAAAGCAAGTTCCTTTTTGGGTACGACGATCAGAAACTATGGGTTCCAAAGCAAGTTGCTCCGGCTAACAATGAACAGAAGCCAGAGGATTTGATCACAGGTACCAACAGCGTCGTCTCTTTGAGCAAGAACCAGCGAGGCAAAATCTGCATTTTGTCAATCGATGGAGGAGGCATGAGAGGTATTCTACCTGGGAAAGCATTGGCATATCTAGAACAAGCGTTGAAAACAAAGTCCGGCAACCCTGACGCCAAAATCGCCGACTTTTTCGACGTTGCAGCCGGAACCGGAGTCGGCGGCATCTTCACCGCCATGCTCTTTGGAACAAAAGACCATAACCGTCCGATTATGAAAGCTGATGACACGTGGAGGTTTCTCGCTGACCAGGGCAAAAAATTTTACAAGTCCGGTAACGGTAGAGGTGGTGCCGGCGGTGGCGGAGGTTTCAAGAGGCTGTTCAAAACCGGTTCGACCGGGGCCACCTCCGGTCTAGAAAAGGTCATGAAAGAGACTTTCATCGATCAAGGTCGGAGCTTGACTCTCAAAGATACGTTAAAGCCGGTTTTGATTCCATGTTACGATCTTTCAAGCACGGCTCCGTTTTTGTTCTCCAGAGCCGATGCGTTGGAGACGGACAGTTTCGATTTCCGGCTCTGGGAGGTTTGCAAGGGTACGTTGGCAGAACCGGGCTTGATCGAACCGGTCCAAATGAGGTCCGTCGACGGTCAAACAAGGTGTTTGGCGGTGGATGGTGGTTTGGCCATGAGTAACCCTACGGCGGCCGCAATTACGCACGTGTTGCACAACAAGCAGGAGTTCCCATTCGTGCGGGGAGTTGAAGATTTGTTGGTGTTGTCACTTGGAACAGGTCAGCTTCTTGAGGTGTGCTATGACTACGAACAGGTCAAAACGTGGAGGGCCAAGCACTGGGCTCGACCAGTGGCTCGAATTGCTGGTGATGGTTCGGCGGATTCAGTGGACCAAGCGGTGGCTATGGCGTTTGGTCAATGCAGGAGCAGTAACTACGTAAGAATACAGGTAATGTAACAAGTTTTTTTTCCAATTAGTTTGGATATTAATTCCAGACAACTTGGTATGCATGAGACATAATTAGCCAGGCTGTTGTTTTATGGGGAGTGTTCTGAGGCAATGTGTCTTTTTCAGACAAAGATAGGCAGATTGGTGGATGTAGATACCACAAGTTTAGTTGTGCCCTTTTTAGGTTTATGCAATTCAGTGAATGCTCTGTTTTTAAACCCCTTCCAATGTAAGATTACGGGTGCGATTACGATAATTATAGACGATACGAGCGTAATTACAACAAATCGTAGTAATGGTCCGGATTGGAGTTACAGATCATAATCTAAAACCTGGGTCTAATGAAGATTTACTGGGTTTGCATCTACATGTACCTGCTTCTGCTTTGGTCTTGAGTTAAACTTACTATCTTTAGTGTCAAATCTCTGTCTCTCCTTAAGCAACAGGCTTTTCCTTAGTTTTTTAAAGATACAAGTAGATTAGTATCTATGGAGTTGGATGTGGAAAATGAGTGGTCATAAAGCAATTACTCATTTTTTACAATTACATGGTAGTTTTACCATAACTAAAGCTTTGGTGCTATTACTCTTACACTAGGCCTTTTCACTAAGGTAGCATAAAACATGAGTTCCTATCATCCCTTCTTTAAATGAAAAGGGGGTAAGAGTGATTGAATCTGAGCTCGATTATTTCCTAACAATTGCCGTACTTCACGAGTAATATTAATTTGTTGACCGTATCTCTTTCGCAGTTAATTTTAGAAGAAAATGTTGCAAAATTTGCTTCTTAGGTGCCATAATTTGCATTCTTTCTCTTATGTATGTATTCATCGGTTCTTTTTTTGCTTTCATTTTGGATAATTGGTTGATTGGATCTGATTAAGACTCTAATTACCTTGTGTGTGTGTGACAGGCAAATGGGTCCAGTTTAGGTGGGCGTGGACCAAGTGTGGACAATAACTCCAGTCCAAACAATGTGAACATGTTGATTGGAATAGCAGAGGAAATGTTGAAGCAGAAAAATGTAGAGTCTGTTCTTTTTGGGGGCAAAAGGATTGGAGAACAGAGCAATTCTGAGAAACTTGATTGGTTTGCAACTGAACTTGTGCTTGAGCATCAGAGGAGGAGTTGCAGAATTGCTCCCACTGTAGCCTTCAAGCAAGCTCCTTCAAAACCCACCTAGGACTATTTTCATAACATTCTTTTAAAAAGAGGTATGTTCCACTTTCTGTTTCATTACTTAATTCACTCTAAATGCCATCTTTAGTAGAAGCAATCAAGTTGGGAACACTTTTGTTATAATACGTGGGGAAGTTTTGATGTCTTGAACTTATAGACCCTAAAAGCTTAAACCCTAAAAAATGTTTGCCTTGCTGGGAGTATCAAGAAACATTGGTTTCTCTTAAAGACATAATGATTTGGAGTGACCCAGTTGGTGATTAGCCTTTTAAATAACTACTCTCTAGCTAAGCCTATATGCTCTTTTGGTCTTAACTTTTAATTAAAATTACCATTAACCAAGGGATTGTGTGATTTAGTGTGCCATATAGGCTCTCATTGATCTTTGAATGACATACCAGAGGGAGGATAAAAGAAGATACCTCTAATAATGTTGGCAGAGTCTACCGACATTGAGATATCTTTACTAATCTACAGAACAATAACAATAACAACAGGAACAAAAACCCTTTTCTCTTGATCATCTCCAATATGCAATCAAATCAATATTAAGGTCTCATATCAATAGTACCCAAAAGTTACTGGTTTCCTTGTGATCATACATACTTTGGTTGTTTCACTTTTTTGAACACTAGGCCTTTTGTCATTTCTATGTTTTCCCTTTTTCATTTCTGACTTTGATTTATGACTTTCCTATTGATGGGTTTGGTTGGCACTTTGCACACGTAGCAGGAATCTATCCATGCGTTTGTGTAGTACTCTAATGTCTTATTCTATTATTCATGTAAATGTTGGAGTTCTACAAAGGTACAGACATGCAGTCCTTAGCCCCATCACACGTTGAGGGCCAAGAAGACGAAGTGTTTGCTTTGATTCTTGTGTGGTTCTTAGTTCTTACCATCTTCTATAATTTAATGTTAGCTTTCCAAGTGTTGGGCATATGATGAATAGACATGAACAAAAAAAGAAAGTATCTGGGTATCTACAGAAACATGAGCTAACATTTGAATACTCTTTTTTCAATAATCCAAAGACTATAAAAGTGATTAATCTCTAAGTGTTTCTTGAAAACAAAGACAAAAGAAAAAAAAAATTCTTTTAATGTTATCTTCTCGTTCTTTCCCTTATCAGAAACAACCTTTCTATTAAATAGAGGTAAGGTTATGTATTATTGAACTTTTCCCGACCCAATGGATGTTGCTGTTGTTGTTCTCGTTCTTTTCTTGTTTTGATATATTCCTTTTTAAAAGCTCATGTAGGATTTTGAGCTTTGTGTTTCTTATGTAATTTGTTAACAATATATTACTTTCTTGAGAGTTGTCTTTTTGAGTGGATTTAATATGAATGGTTTTTTTATGTTTTGTCCAATTCTGATGATAAGTTCTTATGGGAAATGCAGGTAAAACATATATTTATGTGTAACATAAGCAAAGAGAACGGAGGAAGGAACGTATGAGTAAGAGTAGCTTTTACTTTTGAAAGTGAAGAGAAGCAACAGAAGAAGATGGTTTTCAGTGAAAAGGACAAAGTTAAAGTAAATATGCATGTATGCTAGAAGATCTTAGTGGGATACTTTGCCTGCCAGACGACAAGCATAGTGATGTCCACTCCAACCATATCTCCAAGGCCATGAAACCAAGAAACAAAGAAAGAAAAACAAAATAATCATCAGATGTTAATGTTTTGATGCTTGTTAAGGTTTTAGGCTGAAAAAATAATGATTTTTAACTTTATTTCTCCCCCTTTTTTAATTAAAAAAAAGGTTGTTGTCTTTTTCATCTTCTCAAATTTAGACTCTTTGTATGAAAAAACCTCAGATGAATAACTTTATTTCTTTGTTTGGCCTCATGTTTCTCATATTGTTTATATAGATATGGTGGTTATTTCTTTATGACTAAAAGATTACAGAAAAGAAAAGTTGCGTATAATTGATGCCCCTCTCCCAACCGAGCCTTGTGTATTGGAATTGTTATTGTTGTTTATATAGATATTGCATGAGTTCATACTTGTACTCTTCTGTTTAGAGCTTATATGGAATGTATGGAATATGTTCAAGATGTTATCATGATTGTTTAGAAGATAGGAAATTTTATAAAGTCTTTGAAAATAAGGGGGAGTGGCAGTAGATGGGTTGTGATGTTTGATTTGAAACAAAATTAAGAAATTTTGGTTTATTTAAAAATGATAAATTAGTTAGCACAGTTAAATTCAGTTTAGTTAAACTTATAATTGAGTTTGAATAACTAAAAATTCAGAGTTTAGTTTAAATTATAAGTTTAATAATTTTTGTAGTTTAATTAATTATAATAATTTAATAAGTGTTGTACACTTCAAAATTAATTAATAAGTTGAATTAGTCTCCAATTCAACTATTTAATCCTAATTGATTAGGTCATGCAATGTGATCATTTCAAGACTTTCCAAGTGGAATATGCTCATGCCTATGTATTGATTGCAATCGTTGAAAAGAGAAAAAAAAAGCAAACAAATGAATAAAAAAGAAATTGCTAAAGAGAAAAGACGTCTTAAAATTTAATCTAATTAAAAACTTTAGTTTATTTAAAAATAATAAATTAGTTTGAAACTAATTAAATTTAAAGTTATCGAGTTAAATTTAACTTAGATGACTCTAAATTTGAGTTTAATATCTAAATTCAATTAGATATAGACTTGAGTTTATATTATAAGTTTAATTAATTTTGAATTCAGAGCTGAGTTTAAATTACAATTTTAATAATTTTTGTAGTTTAATTAATTATAATAATTTAATAAGTCTTGTACACTTCAAAATTAATTAATAAGTTGAATTAGTCTCCAATTCAACTATTTAAACCTAATTGATTAGTTCATGCAATGTGATCATTTCAAGACTTTCCAAGTGGAATATGCTCATGCGTTTGTATTGATTGCAATCATTGAAAAGAGAAAAAAAGCAAACAAATGAATAAAAAAGAGCAAAGACATCTTAAAATTCAATCTAATTAAAAACTTTAGTTTAATTAAAAATGATAAATTAGTTTGAAATTAACTCAATTTAAATTTATTAAGTTAAATTCAACTTAATTAATTCTAAATTTAAGTTTTAATATCTATATTCAATCAGATTTAGACTCAAATTTATATTATAAGTTTAATTGGTCTGGAATTTACCTATTTAAACATGTTACTTATTGACTATTTTTATATCATTTGGAAATACTAAAGATTGATTAGTTCATGCAATGTGATTTTTAGAAGACTTTCTATGTGGAATATGCTCTTGCCTTTCTTTTGATTGCAACCATTGAAAAGGGAGAAAAAAAACGAACAAATGAATAAAAAAGAAATCTTATATTTTTTTAATAAAGGAAAGCTACCGAAAATATTACATAATCAGTCTAGGAAATTCATTTCTGATAGGGTGGCACTATATGGGTGGAATATCAAAATAAATGCTCCCAAAATCAAAATAGCTTGTGTAGTTGGTTAATTAGTAGCGCATCTATTGCTCT
The DNA here is from genome assembly GCA_026546855.1 of Erythroxylum incrassatum. Lineage (NCBI taxonomy): Eukaryota > Viridiplantae > Streptophyta > Magnoliopsida > Malpighiales > Erythroxylaceae > Erythroxylum > Erythroxylum incrassatum. The sequence continues at coordinate 32,081,274 of JANVCL010000003.1, read as the reverse complement.
CTCAATAGATATATCAATAAACAACAGTTCAATTACGAGTGAACAGCTCGTTGATTTCCATAATTACGGGATTGAGGGCCTTTGCTCGATTGGCTAGAGAGGATAGTATTGTGAGTACTGCGGTGGAGTCCACTTCAAGTTCGATACGGCGGTAACCCAGATTCCATACTAGCGTGAGTTCGGTAAACACGCCCTAAAGTTTCGCGTACACCGATGTACATCATCCAAGATTTTGTGAAAAACCCCTAAGCCAGTTGCTTGCACTATTCCGAATAAATCCACCATCTGTGACTATAAACGAGGACCGTTTGTTAGCTCCATCAGTTTTTAACAGTACCCACCCAGGAATTCAATCCAAAGGCATAGTACTCTCTTTACTTTATACTAATTGAACCAAAGCAAATAGGACGTTTCTTCCAAGCTCTAATAGCCTTTCACACTTTTCAATGTTCATTTGGAATAAACAAATTGGTTAGAAAACAACTAAATAAATTAACTAGAAAGCTCCAAGACTTAGCAAATAGTATAGTCAATCCTTGATAGAATCTTTCCCACCCAAATTGGCCTCATTTGTTGTCTTCTAAGTAAAGCTTGAAATAAAGTGATGCATTGATGCCACAAAGTCTTGATGATTGAAAGAAGAAAACCCTTTTCCTATATTAATAAAATGAGACTAATAACATGAATAATAATTAATAATTTTTAACGATCATTATTATTAAATGAATTTTTTATTTTAAAAATGTTATTTTTTGTTGCTTTTAATATAACCATCCATATTCACTAATTTTATAACTTATTATCTAATAAAAGATGCATATTTTTACCTCTAACCCATCTTATTTAAATAGGATCAATTACATGACACTAATTGGTGATAATTTATTATTATTATTATTAAAATAAAAATTTATTTTAGAAAAGTTATAAATAATATCAGTAAATATTTATAATTAATGAAATATAATCAATAACATGATTAACTATTATGATATTTTTAATAATTGAGGGCGAGCCTCAAGTTCAAGTTACAGAAATAACTTCTTTGTAAAAATATAACAAGAAGGTTACATACATTATAACTCTCCATTTGCGGAGAACCTTGTGTACTGAATGCGTTATATTTATTTTTTATAATAGTTATTTTAAAAATTATAGACAGTATTATTAACTATTTGTAAGCAATAAAATAAAATCAATTATCTGTCCAAGAATTATTTACTAATATAAATAGTAATAATAACAATCAATATCTACTAATTATGAAAATATGCATTTTTTACCTTTTCGAAATTTGGCATATTAATCAATAAATCAAGAAAGCAACCCATTTCCCATATTAATAACATGATTAGCAATTAGGAATTTTTAGTGATTATTATTAAATAAACAAGTTTTATTTTTTAAAATTATAATTTTCCATTCACTAATTAATAATTATATAATATGCATTAATTTATTTTTTTATTTATTTTAATATGCATATGCAAATGTCTATATATTTTTTCATATAAGTTTGTCAGAAATAGTCTCTTTAGTAATTAAGAATAAGGTTGTATATTATTGAATTTCTTTAAATCTGACATACTAGCAAAACTTGGTTGATGATATATAGAGATGTCAATGATCACCGGCTGACCAACTCACTATATATTTTTAAATTTTTTTAAAAATGATATCATTTTTAAGTAACGATCGGGCCATAATTGATCCAATTAACCCGATCTTAGCTCAATTAAAATTTTGCCAGTTGAGTTGATCCTTTTTTGACATCCTAACGGTATATAACTTTTTTCCTAATAAAATATGCTTAATTTTTACTTCTTCACTCTTTCTAAAA
>JANVCL010000003.1:32012574-32062091 GCA_026546855.1 Erythroxylum incrassatum | reverse complement strand
TAATAATAAATATAATAAATAAATTCAATAAATAATCATAATAATAATAAATATAATAAATAATATAAATTCATTTAATAAATAAATTTAATAATCATATCCAATATAATAATAATAATAATAAATTAATGATAATAATAATAATTATACATATAATAAATTAAGTAGGAGGGTGTAAGTAGGAGCGCATTAATTAAATATAAATGAAATATATATAATAAAGGATAAAATAATAATAAGCAGTAAGTACCAGAATAGTGGACGTACATTAATTAGCTTATATTAGAAAAGTGGCCGAAGTTAAGCTCACTAAACCTCACTACTAATAATATTTGTTATATTATTAGTATTACTATATATATGTTATTATGAAATGGCAAAACCGTATAACAATTAAATTAATGAGAATGACATTATTAATAGCAATAATAATAATAATAATAATAATAATAATAATAATAATAATAAATATGAAGAAATTGTAATAATAAATATGAATATGAATAATAATAATAATAAATATGAAGAAATTTGAATAATAATAACTACAAATAATAATAATAATAATAATAATAATAATAATAAATTTGAATAATAATAAATACAAATTATATAAAAATAATAATAACAATAATAATAAGACATAATAATAATAAATTTGAATAAATTGTAATAATAAATTTGAAAATTTTTACATACAAATTATATAATAATTATAATATTAATAATTACAACGACTTTTAATAATGATAAATACAAATATTTTAATAATAATAATAATAAATATGAAGAAATTGTAATAATAAATTAGAATAATCATTATTATTATTATTATTATTATTATTAGTTATGATTATTCAAATTTATTATTACAATTTCTTCATTATTATTATTATTATTAAAATATTTGTATTTATCATGATTAAATAATGTTATCTAATAGTTTATTAAATAATGTTATTTGATAAATAATATTTATTATTTATTATTTATAATAATAATAAATGGCAGCCTCGCGAGGGCGAGGGCGAGCCCACGCGAGGCTAGCCATTGCCATTCTCGCCAGGGCGAGGGTTCTTTGCTGCTGGCCATTCTTTGCTGGTGAGAATGGCCAGCAAATGGCTAATTGCTGGCCATTAATAAATAATATAATAATATAAATAATTTATTTGCGATAGAGTAAGATAGAGGATTTGCGACAAAGATCTGCGCTCTCCTTTTATAGTCCAAACGCCCAGTATCAATGAACTGTCACGTCATTTGAACTCAAAGTTGCCCATCATTATTTCAACAAGCCATGACAGATTTATAAGCTCATTCTCTACAGTGTTTTGGTCTACACTGACGATATCTTATCATACTCTAAGACTCATGAAGAGTATCAAAACCTATTCAAATCCTTTTTGGATCTCATAAAGCAACATAAAACAATGTTCTCAACAAAGAAAAGTTATATTGAGACAACCTAGATAAAATTTTTGAGTATGCATTTCTATAATGATTATTATCAGCTTGGTCTACATATCATCAGTGAACGATTGAAACTTTCCTGATGATAATCTCACTACTAAACATATATAACAATTCTTTGAAATTTTCAATTATACGAGAGATTTCATCCCTTAAGTGACTAATTATACAACAATTTTGAAGATTCCTAATAAAGACTAGTGCATTCTACAACATTGGGATGCTATTCTCACCGAATGGATCTCACGTATAAATTCATCATTTGCCTTACCAAAGGTCACTTAACCATCCCAGATCTCTTCCTATCAATTTGCTCACTAGATATCCTTTTTTTTATTAAAAAATCTTAAATCTATGATGTGATCAAAATGTGTTAATTTTTAGTTGTATTTTAAGAGTAAAAATGATAATTCTTTATTATTATTTTAAATTATTAAATCTTTTTAGTTTTAAAAATTTTAAAGTACCATATCTTTGAGTATTTAATAATTTTTAGTAATATTCATAGTTATAAAACCATACAAAGAGTGAGTGAATCTAGTTTGTTTGTTAGAATTGATGTCAAACAAAGGAAATCACAAAATTTTAGTTCATGAAAAAAATCATAATATTATTTTTATATACACTAAATAAAGATATATATTTATATAATAACCCATCAATTATTTAAAAAGATTCAAAAATAAAATGATCACAATTTGAATAATTATTGAAAGCTCATATTTAAGAAAATTAAGTATTTTAGAAATTAAAAAATCTAAGTTTATCAAATTTGAACTCAAAAGCTACTCCTAAAAATTCTTTCTAAAATTTTACAAATATAAAGATCTTAAATCTCCTTAAAAATTAAATGTGAAAAAATTCAATTCCAACATTTTTTTCTAGCTCGATATGTTAGATTTAGAGATGACATTTTGGTTCAAATCTAATTCAATTAAGCCAAAATCAGATAATTTGATTCAATTCGAGTAAATTTTAGGTCAGATTTAAATATAAAATTTTCGAGTCGGGTTCAAGTTTGGATGGACCCGAAATCGGCTGACCCCATGCCAAACATAATTAGGGGTTGTATGGTAGAAAAAACAGGAACTTGGATCCAGTATGCTTCTAGAGATAACGTATTTATTTACCAAAATTATTTCATCTAAGACTATGGTAGATAATTAGAAAAGTCGAGTAGGCGATAAAATGGACTACCAAATTGCAATAATTCCCATCTTGAAATAATAATTTCAACGAAGTAAACCTTAATGATTTGAACATCATTACATGAACTATGGTATTTTAAAACGTGGGAGTTCTTATATTTTTGTCTTAACATGCATGGTCAGGACTTGGATCTGTGTCAAAACATAGCATTAAATATAGGCTAAGTGTAGAAAACAAGACACCAATTTTGACTTGAAATCTCTTCTTGTAGTCATAGGGCACGACAAACTTGTAATGAAGGCAATGATATGTCTCGGTTAGGTTGGTCACAGATTATCCTTTTCATTAGAAGGAAAACCAACTTGTAATTACTAATTAAACTTTATGAATTTCATGCAAAAAAGGGGTGAAATTAGGCAAATTAAATTCATACATTAAATTTGAGGATTGTTTCTTATTACTATATATTGTAATGTTTGAATAAAATAAAATTATGCAGCATATTATTTATTTTTAAAATTATTTGAAAGTATCTTGTGGTATAAAAATATTTTAAAATTTTACTAAATTTCTATTAAATTATTGTATTAAGAATTCTTTCTATGTGAGATCTATTGTTCATCTAATTTAAAAATCTCTTACTATTTTTCAATAAAATGGATTTATTTTTAGATCGATGATATCTATAACATTGTCGTTTTTTATTAAAATTAATTTGGATTGGCTACATAAATTTGTTTATTTGTGTAAATTATATTTTAATTTTTACTAAAATTACCTAAGACACGTTTAACTAAAAATCCTTTCGAAAATTTTTAATATTCTAATTTTTAATAAATCAAATTAATAAAGGTCTTTTAAAAAAATAAGTGAAACACATGTTTGAAAGCTCATTTGCTGTATACCATAGGATAGTCCTTCCTCGAGATAAGGAGATACAAGGACTTGGATTTGGTCATTAGGGCTGCTAAGAGATCAACTAAAAGAGGACCTGTTCTTAAGCTTGACTAGCATTTACTTTGAATGGACTTGCCGTATAATGCAAGGTCATCACATCCAACTTAATTAAAAGTTACATGTTATATCATCTAATTCTCCACTTATTAGACCGTCAATTCTTTGTTCAATCCTACCCAAATTGGTTTTGATTCAAAATGGCTTGAGATGTATAACTAATTAATGACTGGTATGCTCCTCTTCCCATTCCGATTCCTTGAATGATGGTCAAATCATATAAGGAGGGGTTATTTCTAATCCATATGTGCGTTCTTAAGGAGCTATTCTCTCAAATCCTACTGATAAGGTGCTCAATTGGCAAACTAATAATGCAGTAGCTCAAACACAAAGTGTTCTAAAGAATTGATTCCAAACTTGACGGCTTAATCAGTAACTCAAGCCGCTCAAAACCAAGTTGAAGCAGTCTCTCCTCACATCAAAATTTATTTAATAAAAGACAGACACATATACATTTCTTATAATTTTCCCAAATCCCTAAGTCCAATTATTGGGTTCACATATATAGTGATTAGTTTGGCCTCCATCAAGAAAGTCAGCAACATGGCACACACATGCTTGCTTGTAGACTTTCTTAAGAAACAACTTAATCAATAATGCCATGCTGCGCCGCCCCACGTAATGTGACATGTATTGGAAGCATCTTACGACAAATCCCTATAATGTGCATTTATGTATATATACATGTCTATGTCTTAACCTCATCTCTACCTCTTTCTCTTTACTTTACGCTCCTACTTTGAATTGCACTGAGTTTGTTGGAAAATGGATATTGAGAGCTTTTCACCCTTGAGGAGGGTCAAGAAAAGAATAAGATCACGAAGCAGTAGCTCCTCTAGTTCTTCTGTTAATAAGTTGTTTTCTTACTCTTGCTTCAGCTTCAAGTACTGCTTCTCTTCTTCCTCGTACAAGATTTCAGCTGGTGATGATTGCTCTCCGAGCATAGGTTTGTTTGTTTATTTGCATTATTCAAAACACTCTCCATCCATTCATGTCCAAGAAGTTGTAGAATCTGAGAAGCTATCTTCTCTTCAGGGTCCTTGAACCCCCTTTAACATACTTACTGTGTTTTACTTATGAGTTTGGACTGCAAGAACTATAATTTATGAGAAAAAGAAAAGAAAAAGAAGTTGATTAGTTACATTTTCAAAGTTGAAAGATTAACCTACTACATGATACGGTTAAAGTGTGTTTAGTTACTGTAAGACATTAACAAACTATCTCTAATGGGGTCACCTTTTGATGTATTGAGATAAATGAACATGACAAATTGTTAAGTTTCTTCAACTTAATTCAGTTTTTGCAATTATATATTCGTCAAGTTGCATCTGGAAATGGAGAATTTAATGTTGTTCAGTGCTTAGGTATTGGTTATATGCTAGGAAGTCTCGGTAGTGGGTCCAATCTTATCGGAAGAAGTTATTGGTGCAAAAAATTATTGTTGTTCATCTCTTCCAATGAAATGATTTTCAATCCTGATGGCTCAAGCTATCAAGTCTTATCGAATTGACTTCATTACATTTTCACAATATGTGACCACAGATCTTGATTTACAGGTATGCCAGATCTTCAAAACGTTAATGAATTCTCATTTTCTGAACTTGAAGCCGCCACCAATTCCTTCCATCCGTCAACTAAAATTGGAGAAGGTGGATTCGGATCTGTTTATAAGGTACAAGATACCGTCTTATTCTCGTACTTGAATCTGAAACTTCTCGTGTATGTTAATGATGTTTGTGGTTTGGTTTTTGGTGTAAAGGGAAGACTCCAAGACGGGCAAGTTGTAGCTGTCAAAGTTCTATCTGCAGAATCAAAACAAGGAGAAAGAGAATTCATGTCCGAGATAGCTTCAATGTCCAGCATTAGCCATGAAAACCTTGTAAACCTTCGTGGTGGATGTATCAATGGTTCTTTCAGAATTCTTGTCTACGATTACATGGAAAATGGCAATCTCTCCCGTACCCTAAGTACAAAGTCTTCAGATCCTCGTAACACAAAAACATTCAACAATATGTTCATAAGTTGGAAAGTTCGACGAGACATATCGATCGGTATAGCTCAAGGACTCGCGCATATCCATGAGGAGATCAATCCCTGTATAGTTCATCGAGATATAAAAGCTAGCAATATCCTTCTGGATCATAAGTTCACTCCCAAAATTTCAGATTTCGGTCTCTCCAAGTTGTTTCCAGAGAATATCAGTCGCATAAGTACAAGGGTCGCCGGTACATTGTAAGTGGAGAAACTTTCATGAATCTAAATTTCTCCTTGCCACGACTTTGCAGCTTTCTGGTCATACATATGTAACAGGTTACTGAATGGTGTTTTGATTTGTTCTGAAGAGGGTATCTTGCCCCAGAATACGCACTCACTGGTCACTTGACAAGGAAATCAGACGTGTACAGCTTTGGAGTGTTGCTTCTTGAGATTGTCAGTGGAAGGAAAGCCATTGATTTCGACTTGGAGCTTGGGGAGCACTTCCTTGTAGACAAGGTACCGTGTTACCTATGTATGCAAATTGGCAAGTTTAAGACAAAAACAAAAATTCATTAGATTGATTAATTTGAGGTATCTTTTTGTTTTTCACAAATATCTAAACATACAAGTTTATTTCTGTGGAATGTATCGTGGGTGCAGGCATGGGACATGTACAAGACTGATATGCTTCTGCAGTTGGTGGATCCATTGTTAGAAGGAAATTTTGCAGAAGCTGAAGCGATTCGATTCCTTAAGGTTGGTCTGCTCTGTGTACAGGAGAAATGTGGGCTTCGACCAAACATGTCAACTGCACTTAAGCTGATGAGAAATGAGATCAATTTCAGCAGCAACATCACAAAACCAGGACTCGTCAGCAACTTTATGAATGTCAAAATTGGCCAAAAACAAGTCCAGTCTTCTTAGTAGCTAGTTCAGTTTGAACCCTTTTTGTAACAAAATGATTAGTCTTTCTTCTTTTTAGAAATGGATAAGAGAGACAAAGGGATCAAAACTAATCCTACCCATCTCACAATTACATTTACATCTTCTCTAATCATGGAAATCACTTACTTACAATCGAGTGATTTGATATTATTAGAATCTGAACTATTTTTATTTTAGACATGAATTCTTGTGTAGAGTGCATTATAAACTCAAAAAGATCTTATAACTTCAAAGTTATATTCAATGGTTATGTATGTATAAATGGCGAATTCCTTAGATGGCATAAGAATCTTTTGCTTGTAAACTGCACTCCACTCTACGTACATTCATGTATTTAGATTTTTATTTTTAAGGAGGTTTTAAGTTTTATCATAAAATTGTCTTATTTTCACAAATTGAATCACAAAAAAAAAAAGCACAGAAAAAGTAATCATGACTATGAATCATCAGGTATAAAAAGGAGAGAAAAAAAGAGAGGAGAAATTTGCAGCGGTGACCCCCAAAATCCCCACAATTGATTTCAGGAGATCTTGAAAGGTGGTCCTTTGCTTCTCCTGACCAACATGTCCTTTTGACCTGCTTTGACCGTATACCAATATTCCCTATAGGCCAATTAGAAAGAAACAAGAAATGATGTGTGGGGTCCACTGCTCTTTAACCCTATAATGCTGCTCCTGGAACAACACACATCCGCACATACGCTTTCACTTTCCCCAGAACCCTTTTTCTTTTTCATTTCGCTTCAATCTCTTCAAGACCAAGAAAAAAAGAGGAAAAAACACAGATTTTTAATTTTTTTTAAGGCTATGTGGTTAGTACTTTAAAGAGAAAAGACTATTCCCAATAAGCTAACTGGGGCTTGTGATGATTAGGCCTATGGTTTTTTTTAATGCAGATAACCCGAAGCATCTGAGGACTGTGTTGCAGGTGAGCTCAGTTCAAGGACATAGAGCTTACATATAGGAAGGTTTAACGTATAAGAACAGCTTCTTCTTGATAAGACTTAGGTGCGTGTTATAAAAGTACTGATATAGCAAACTTGAGGGTTTCTATGTTTCTGATCTTACACGAACATGTGAAGCTCTTCTGGTTAGCAACAGTTTTACCCTACTTGCTCAGCTGATCAGCTCCTTTTTAAGTTTCAGGAGCTTTTCACGTTCGATCTGAACTGGAAATGAGCTACTTGGACTATATGTATGTATATCATTATATAGAACTGGAAAACAGAAGAAAAGCCAAAGATTTTTCGATCAAAATGGCTTACATCAACCGGGTTTCGATCAAAACCAGACAATTGTTTGTTAAGTGACTTTCAACTAATTAATGAAACTGATAACGACAGATACAATGACCTGCAGAGACTTTTTATTGCTCATGATATCACATATTGTGAGCTTCGGGGTTTGACCCTGAGCTTATGGTACTCTTTTTCTTTCTCCCCTCTTTTTCAGGCAAAACAGCTTTCACGGACACTGAATCTGTGGCCATGAATCACCTGAGCTGTCCATTAGATAAAGCATGTTACAAGATGGATAGGCGACATGTAATGTAACTCCTAGGTTGTCAGAAAAAAAGAAAGAAAAGAAGAATAGGGTATGTGTTAATTTTCTTGCAGGACCTCCATTTCCAAGAAGAAGGAAAGCTTATCATGTGATGGGAAATCAATCTTACAGAAAGTAATAACCTGAGCCTCAGCTTGAGCGACCGAGGCCATCAGGTGAAGGAGGAATTATTCCTGAAAGCAACTATCGATAATATTCTCTGTAAAGAAACATCACATCACATCAAAAACCCTAATAAAGAACCCTAGAAAGTTGTAAGAAGATAAGCATCAACCTAAAAGTACCTTGGCTTACACGCGAGAGTACCTGAATCTTTGTGAATTACGATACAAAACCTTGATTCTTCAAAGTTAACAAGAAGCTAAACTATAATAAGATGAAGATGAACCTGCAAAATATGTTCATATCATGTGCTAATACACATGGGAACATATGCTTGGCTCCTCATACGCCATCCACGAAGGCCATCGATGCTCCGATGAGCTCTGCAAATGGCATACAGGGAGCCAGGCACATACGATCTGTTTGCATGATATATAATAATACATAGCATGCACATATAAACATATAAATGAGTACTTTTTTTTTAATGACTACATGACACCTCTAGCTAGACGTGCATATGTACGGGAACTACTGCTGCTAGAGATCATCTTCTCGAAGGATGATCATCATCTGATGACCTTGAAGTAGGGTTCAGAGAAAGATAGAGAAAGAGAGGGAAAGGGATTGAAGAAGAAGGTGAGAAGGAGAGGAATTTTTATTTACGGAGGAGATTAAATAGAGAGATCTATGGAAAGCAAAAACTGGGTCATAATCAAATGGAGGCTTCAAGCCCCACAAAACCCTTATGCTTTGGCACAAAACAAGCAAACCAGTGGCTAAACTTATGGAGGTTTGGCTAAATTTATGGGGTTGTTTTGAGAGGAAAAGAAGGAAAAGGTGTGAAGATATGGACATGGTTGCACCCACAAGCTTGCAACTAAATATAGACACCATCACCCCACCACCATCATCATCATCATTAGTGAGACAGGAAATGAGTATAGGGTTGGGTTACTAAACCACTCAATTTCCTAAGCTAACCCTCTGTGGTGGTTTTGAAATCTCCTTTTCTAGGTGGTAAAGCAAAGGTTGCTTTTCTCCTCTGAAGCTCAGTTTGTCTGGGAGTGCTTGGAAACACATGGATTCTCTCTATCTCTACTTTCTCTTATTCTCCTTTTATTTAAGATAAAGTGAAAAAAAAGAAACAAAAATAAAAAAGAAACAAGTTCATGTATATCACCATTTTTTTTATTCATCTTTTCTTTATTACTTCCTTCTTTAGTGCAAAATTTAATTCATGTATAAAAAATATATTTTAAAATATGAACAAAATTATTCAAATAAAGTAATTTATACTTTTCACTGATTTATGAGTATTTTCATATTAAAAATCTTTAGTTTATGGTCGTATGATATGTCATCATGCATATAATAATGGTAATTAAGGTAAATAATAACTTTAGTTAAAACTAATGTTTTAAAGATTTAACAGTGAAATCTTTAATTGGGTTAATTTTTATTTAATTTTTAATTTTTCAGTTTAAATTTGTATAATAATTTTTACCGTTAAAAATTGATCAATTTCTATGAACCAAAAATTAATATTTTTTAATTAAAATTTAAACTTTTTGATAAGAGGAAAATATATTTTTAATCAAATTTTAAATTTTTTTAATTTTATTAAATCTTTAACCAATACTGTAATATAATAGCAAACCACTTACTTATGAATTTAACTTTTGGGTCTAGTTTTGAAAAAATTGGGTAAAACCATGAACAATGTTGGAGGAATCTGAAGAAGATCTATCTCTATCTCATAGGTTTTGTTTCCTCTTCTGATTGGATACGTGTCTGGTTCTTATTTTGCAGTAACTTTTGGATTACATTATGAATGATTCTTCCAGCTAGCCAGCTGTTCGATCAAATAGCTCCATTTGCAATTGTCACACGACCATGTAACCAAAAATTTTCAATGATTCTTACAGTCTTGTTTTTTGAATGTTCTACGAATAGTCAGTGTCTTTGTAAGAATCTTACATTTTCTTTTTTGATTAAGAAGGGCCACCAATGGAATTTTACGGTTGACATCAAAAACAAAAGTTGTCAGGTTCGTCGTGCATGTCTCCCTGTCTTTCGTTTCAGATCTCAAAACATATATTCTATGGATGGAGTTTTTGAGGGCATATGAATTTCAAGACCAAGGCGCTTCATGTTCATATATAAACCAAGGAAGTGCTGCAATTTGGTATTCCATTGGAATTTTTTTTTGAAGTTTCCATTGGAATATTTATTGTAATTTGACAATGTTAAACACTTAATTTTACCTAATATTTTTAAATAAATAATTGATATTATCGCTGATCAAATCTACAACCAGGGCTATATTTACCATTCTAAATTACTAATTAAGAACATATTATTCTATTTATCTAAACCTAATACTTGTTTAGAATATTAATAAGCTTAATTTAACTCGTGTCTTTGATAATAATAGAAAGTCTCCAATTTTCTTTTTAACTCTATATAAAAGATATCATTTATGTTTATTTAGTAATGATCGTGAAGTTAATTACTTCTAATTATAAATTAACAAATAGTGTTTATTAAGTTTAATTTAATAAATTTTATTTTAATTATTATCAATTATAACACTTTTTTATTACTAAATCATGAACCCAAAGTAATAATTCCTTTCAAGCTAAGCAACAAATTAGTGAATAAACCCAAATGAGTACTTAGAAGTGAATTTGAAAAGAAGTGGTTTACCCAACTAAAGTAAAGATCTACAAAATCTTTGATAAAGCAAGATTTGATGATTTAGCTTTTATGGGAACTATTGTATGATTATGAAAGAAAGTTCAAAGCACATATGGTACCAAGTTGAGGACCAAAAACTAAAGGATGACATAGGAAGCTGATATACACTTAACAGGTGCTTTGATCCCTAGCCATTCAACACCTATACACCCTTGTGTGGGTCTATATTAATATAAGAGACAAAGATATGCTCCCAAGTCAAGAATCAAAGGCCACCTTAAGCCTATCTCCTCATGTCATTATCCTTTTGACTTCATCTATAAATTCTCTTCACATTTATACCCTGCCTTTTCTTCAAGTTATACCATTTAATTTTTTTATATTTTTTAGGAAATTATTTTTTAATATTAAAACATTTTAAGATATTTGTAAGGCTAAAGATGTAAAACTCTTATGCAATTTAAATTTTTTTGAAAAGCTCTCCTAATATTTAAAATTAAAAAAATATAGTTTTCAATATTGTAAAAAACCCCTTCTTTTATATTTTGATTAAAAAATAATGGCGAAGCACATATACGTGAACATCACATGTGGACCAATCAAATGCTAGTTATATAATGATTAAATCTAACTTTTAAATTTGAACAAAACTAATTAAAATCAACTCAATTTAATAATTTATTATAATTATTTTAAATTATTAGTTTAAGTCAAATTTAATTTGTTTTGAATCTGATTAAAGAACTGAGTTGGGGATGTTATGTCAATAACATTTGATTAGATCATGTATGATATTCATACTATATGTGGTTCGTTGTTAATTTTTAATTGAATCGAAGAAGAAGAATTTTCCTTAAAAATTTTAAATTTCAGATGATTTTTCTAAAGTTTCTTAAACCATAAAAAAGATTTGTGTCTTTTATCCTTATTTATAACACAATTTTTCAGAAAATAATTAAATTATTTTCCATAAAAATAAATTTAAGAATATTTAACCTTCCGTTTTTCAACTTAGATTACAACTCCTTTAGTACTGCACCAGTAAATTGTTATACCACTTATTAAACTCTCATGATGTTTTATTTTCTAACATTTGTTAAAATCTGGCTGAAAAAGTTTAGATTAATATGATTTAGATCAATCATGTTGCTGATTTGAGTGCCTTTCAGAAAATATTGAATTCTTTCTTCCATCATGAATTATTCAAAAGATAGTCATCCAAAAGTTAAAGGACTTCAACGCACAAGGCCCCTCGCTTTGTGAGAGTCGAGGGAAGGATACCAATTATACGTAACATTCTCTTTGTATTTTTACAAAGAGTTTGTTTTTGTGATTGACCGGAATATATAACCTTTCAATTACAAATGAGCAATTTTACCGGTTACTTCAAATTTTCAACAAAGATAAATTATAAAAATGTAAATGTTTAAACGGATTTGAAAAATAACAAAAAATTGATGATAAAGTAAACTACTAGCTTTTGTGCATAAATCCCTAAATTAGCGGACGATTGTATCAATCATATATCATGTCAAGACTAGTAAGAGATTAATATCCATCACTGGAAAAAAAGATTCCACTTGTAAGTTGTCTTTGCTAGTGGATGAGTTGACGAGACTCTGTCTCGTTTCATTTCTTTGTACTTAAGGTTTCTTTGTTCTCAACTTGTTTTTTTGGACCTATATGCTTCGTCTTCCAAAATGAAGTCGACAGTACTGTTCTTGTCATATGAAAATTTCCAATCCTATTTTTTGTCAGATTCCCACAGATAATTATTGTCACATATTATGTCCTCTTAATACAATAGTTTTTTTATACATATAATGGAGAAAAGTAAAGCCTAAACAGTGACCCTTGAGGTTTAAACCTGGCACATATCTTCAAAGAAGATATATAGCAAGACATTCCAAAGGAGAAGACGGTAAATAAGTAACTCCGAAATCATAAGACTCCGCATTAAAACTTAACCAATCAGCACATTGATTTCCCTTTCAAAACATATGGCGTATAAAGACCATCTAGTATTTAGTTAATAACACCTTAATAGCTTGTATTAGGGAAGTATTATAGGAAATCCTCGAGCCAGAGGAGGAAAGAATATTAGTAACTTTTAAGAAATTTACTTCTAGTTCAATTCTCCGATAACCCATATTCCAAGCCAGATTCAATCCCGCACAAATCTCCCATAACTTGGCATCCAGTGGTGTGCAAAATCTAATAAAATGGACGAATCCTCTTAACCAAGTGCCAAAACTGTCATGAAGGAGACCACTCATCTTTCTTAATACAATAGTTTTTGAAATAAAAAACAATACATATAATTACAAACAAATTGAATAATAAAATATAATATAATTATAATTCGTAACGTAAATATGAATTAAAAATGATAACTCATGTTAGAGTCTTATAAATATGAATAATATCAATTCGAGTGTTAACAAATTTAACTAAGCAAATATATGGTGACACTGAAAGGGCTAGCAAGAAAAAAAGTATGTACTATGCATATATATGCTTGTTTCACAAAAAAACCAACACAAAAGTTAAAGCTCACGGACAAGAAGTGATGACAAGAAATGTCATCGGGGAAACTAAAAAACAAATGAACTTAAAGGAAACCGTAAAAAAAAAAATTCTTCAATTGGATCAAGATTTTAATTTATAAATCACAAATATAATTACTATTGTGAAATTATAAATTATTCTAATTTGGGCTACAACGATACACCAACAAATGATATAGTCTTCAAAGTATTGAACTGAAAGTTAAATCGATAAGATAAAATATTTAAAGCTTAAAAAATTTAATTAGTATTAAACTCTTATAAAATTGATTAAATATTAAAATTAAAAATTTTTAAAAATGATTGATGAAGACTATCTTTACATATCGAAAAATTTAAATTTTAATTAAAAAGAGACAATTAAATAAAAATTGACGGGTTTATTTTAGTTTTTGCAAAATGATTAGTTTTAGAAAATAATCCATTAATTAATAAACTAATTGAACAAAGCTTATTAAACTAAATTAAACCAAAAAATTAAAAATTAAATTAAAATATTAATTAGTTCAGGATTGGTTTGATACTTAAAAAACCAACTGAGGAGACCGAGTAAGTCCACTTGGAATGCAACAAAACATGTGTTGGAAGTTGATGTGTGCATGTCTGTGATAAGGTATCTGTAAAAAGAAAAGAGTATTAAAGAAAGTGGTGAGAAGGTGAATAGAGAGAGGGATCGATCTTCCTTCTGTGTCTTTGAAAAGGCTGCAAGATTAAGAAGGTGGTCGAATTCGTTTTCATTATTGTATGTAGAAAATGGTAAACGATCCAAAAAGAAAAAAAGGAAAGATTGTTGAAAGATGTTTATTAAAATTGAAAAATAAAATAAAATCTCTTATCGTGTATAGTGTTGGAAGCAACTAAGTGTGGGAATCGTTGTGTCAGAGATTATACTTACGGGTCTTCCACTCTGTTTGTATGTATCTAAGTGTCTCTCCTGGTTTGATATTCTACTGATCATCTTCTTCTTTATCGTGATCCAACCCTAAGCAAACCCTTTTATGCTCTGTATCTATATATGTGTGTCTATATATATATATACATATATTCTAATATACATGTATGTATAGCAAGCAAAATACAAGTAGAACTCAGTTTCTTGGACTCAACCAAGCTTGACAGGCCATTTTTGTAACCTTTCTCTCTTCTTCTATAGGCCTCGAACGGCACACTCAATACAACACATTCACGCACACACATATTCACAAACTCACCCACAACCCACATATTGTGATGATGAGAGCAGGCAGGTCTCAGACCTGTCATGTGCCAGCCAGCTTCTGCACTTCTTCTGATCTGTTTCATCCTTAAAATAAAGGTTTATAAACTTGAGAGCTCTTTAATTTAAAGCACTTTAATTAACATCTTAATTATTCTATAATCGTTATAATATTGTAATTATAGTTCGAACATTTATTTTAATTTATTGAAAATTTTGAAATCTCAAAAAAATTCTAATTAATATTTTACTTAATTTATAAAGAACAATTGTTTCAATATTAAATCATAGTATTGTGATTGAAATGTAAATTTTAATTTTAATTCATTATCAAAATTTTAATAAACCCAAAATATTTTTATCATCATCTTACTTTTATTTATTGAGGGTGAACTTACTAATTACTTCTTTGTAATTATTAGGTTACCGGTTTAAGTTAAAGAAATAACTTTTTTATAAAAATACAAAAGAAAAATTACATATATGACTCTCCCTGAGGGAAGCTGATCTTCTGACCCAGGTATTCTATACCTAGCCGTGCCAGAGGATTTGAGTCATCAATTGAAGTTGACTCAGATCCTCTAGCACAGGATAGGTACAGAGTACCTGGGTCAGAGGATTTGAGGGCCTCTCTAAGACCCCTAACCATCAGAGTGATCAAGATTTAATGTGTGATTCTTACAGTGACTCTAGTAGTAGTGAAGAGACTGTATTTGTGACTATGACTGGAATCGCATAGGCAGAAAGTGACATAAAAATTAATTCACTTCCGTATCAAAGAATAGTGATCTAACCTGAATTAATCCAACAATAATATTATAATAATAACTTAAAAGAAGACTTGATAGGATTATATAACAATAACTTCTTCATTACCAACCCTTTTGAAGCTAGGTTGTACACTGGCCAACCAAGTTCATCACACATATTCCAAGAGACCAGGAACTGAGGTCAGGTAAATTTATTTAAAAAAATACATAATTTATATTACTTATTCTGTATGTACCATATACATATAGAGAGAGATACTCATTACTCCTCGAGAAAAGCTAAGAAAAAAAAGAAGAAAAGAGACACGCATGATATTATGTTAGTGATGTTGTACTCTTTCCCATACATTTTATGTTATTCTTCTCTGCTTTTGAGAAGCATTTAGTAGTTCTATGTATAATCCCCGCCGTTTCTCTTAGTCAGCTCTTTTGTGTGTTCGAAACCCTACTTTGTTCTTGGCTCACATCAGAACACTGTAAGATCATGTGTACAAAGCGTGAAGAGTGGGTGCTGTGAATGTCGAAACCCTAGCTAGCTAGCTTTGTCTTGTTGTTTCGTAGGGATTTACATATACAATAAATTAGTTTTTTAGAAAATAAAAAAAAAAGTGATGAGAGTTTTAACTTTGATTTGATTTTAATTTTAACTTATTATACTAATTTTTAAATTATAAAATTTACCAATTTTATATTAAATTTAAATTTAATTAAGAATTTTAATCTAGTTGAGATGAAATCAAGCTAATTTATCATACATTCTTAATGGTTTGAAATAATTAAACATATCAAATGGCTCTTAATTAAGAAAATAAAGGATTACATTTTTCTCCTACATATGCTTAGTTTTCAAAAACCAGTCGTCGCTTTATTAAAGGGAGTGTGATCTTCTGGCTCCTTATTTTAGCCTTACTCTATTCTTTTTATCCAAACCATTCATTTATATTTTTTGATTCAAGCCATCCATTTATGTGAGATTCTATATAAATAGATGGTTCGGATGAAAAGAAGACAAGGTAAGATCAAAATAAGGGAATTTCAGGTGCCACTAAAGAACATGCTCAGTCTGTTCAAGTTTTGAGGTTTTCAATGAAAGTGAAAAAAAAAAAACTGTTAGGTTAGACTCGGTTTGTGCTTTTGCAAGCAAGAGGGTAGGTTATTCAGAATGACTAGAAAAAGCATGACAATCAGAGTACTAGGACGTAGGGTATCATTCAATTTAAAGCTCATTTTTTAAATTTAAAATATAAAGTAAGGAAATATAATCAAAACAATATCAATACCTAATAAGATTCCTCTTGATTGAGAGTCAGGAGATACTATTTAAGGATAATAATGGGTCTGACTCGTAAGTCTAAATTCAAGTATTTTTAAAGAACCGACTAATGAGCCAAACTTAGGTCCAGACCAACTCGATATCTAATTTTTCTAAACAAAACGATGACGTTAAGCCTAAGCCTGAGCTTAATTAAAAAAAGGTGTTGTTTTACACTTTTAATCTTAAGAAAATTGCTTTAAAAAATTTGGTGAGGCTGACCCATTGTCATCCCTAACGTTATTTTTAATATACTCACATGTAGTGCAAATTAATAATAATACAAAATATTAATAAATAGTATAGCTAAACAAATAAAATTAAGTAATACAATACATATAAAGCATGGTAAAAATTATCATTACAAGATAAAATATGTAGATAAATATACAAATTAGGATTAAAAAAAGATACAACTAAAATGCTATTACAAATCAAATTTGATATTGATTCATAATATTTAATTTGAAAATAATATGAAACTTGACATTGAGTTGATTATCATAGCTTTAACATCTTCTTTCAATTTTAGATGTTAAATATTTGACAAATTGAGTCTGTAAATAATTCATTGCAGGAAGACAATTGATTACTAAAACAAAGTCACCTACATATAAATTCACAATATAATTCAGAAATCATGATATATATAAGGATCAAATTTAAATATTTTGACTAAAATTAACTTTAACTAGCAATAATTGGAGTCTTTTCCAAACCCTGCATTTCAATGGAATTTTCATTAGGAATGTCAATGGGCCAGTTGGGCCTAGGTCGCTCCTAGCCCGGCCCATCCTTATTATTTTTTAAAAAATTTACAAAATGAGATTATTTTTATCATTCCAGTCGGCCTACGGGTTGAGCCGGGCAATCCCATATCCAGTTCGACCTCGGCCTGTGGTTTGGTCCAGCTAAACTATTTTAGTTCGTAGCCTACTTGTAGCCCGAGTAATCTAAGCCTAAATCGTACCAAGATAGGGCTTAATATAAAAGGTTATAAATTCAAATAGTAATAAAAATTATTAGAATGTACCTAAAAGTTAAAACTTAGTTAGAAGTGAAGATACATTTAAATTTGTAAATACTAATTAAATTTAATTCGCCATTTAATTTTTAAAGTATTAAATAATTTATTTAAAATATATAATGTAAAAATTTTACTTGTTTATTTAATGATATATAAAAATATATATTTTTGGTATTACCCAAAAAAAGAAATAGAGGACATGACACTCGGCTTCTTTAATAGGCAAACACTGAATGTGATAGGTCAGTGGAAAACAAAGGACCATGTGTACGGGTCTCAGTAAAGTACAGGTTTCAAATTCAAAAGCTAAACACAAAAATAATAATTAATACATATGACCTTTTTTTTTGTTGAAAAAAAACATTTATTTATTGACACGAAACAATTTTACAATTTAAAGTGTCTAACAAAAAAACAGATGACATGTTCCAACTAAGCCTATTGGGATATTTAATAGCTGATTTAGATAACAAGTGGGCCATCATATTTACGTGCCTTGAGATCCATTTAAACGTAAAGGATTGAAAAATACATGCTATTAATTTGTATTTTTTCAGTATCACTCCCAAATCATTGATGTCAGTTCTTAATCAATGAAACCTCTGCATCAACTGAAGACAATCTGTTTCTACCTCAACTAATATAAAGCCATCTTGTATCAACTAAGATAAGGCTTTTTTGAATGCGATAGCTTCAGCAATAAGAGGATTATAATTTGATATAAAAAAACCTAAGAGACATTTAACAAATTAACCTCTCTCTCTTCTTATTACTAAGCCATATGACATAGTCCCCTGATCATATTAAATTGCTGCATCAAAATTGCAATTCATAGCACCAACATTTGGGCTTGAACAACAGATAGCAGATCCATCAACACTTGTTGTTGGACCAGAATTTCTAGTCTTAAATTGGACATGTTACACATCTTCAAAAAATTTGGTTGAAGAGGTAACAATAGTTCTGAGATCTAATCTTTTATTCTGCCATATTAAAGAATTTCGAGCATTCCACAAATGCCACACAGTTACACAAGCCGGACTCACCACATCTATCTGGCTAATCAAGAGATCCTGCAAAAAGGCATTAAAATTTGGAACAACAGGATAAAAATTGAATAAAGCCCAACATGCACAAGCTTGATCATATTATTATTTGTAAATTTGGTAGTATTAACTTTATTTTTAATTAATATAAAAATTATGTGGACACTATTTTCACTATTTTATATCAACTCTTTCTTAATACCAACTTTATGGACCTTCAACGAATGATCCCAAAAGGCCCAATGAACACCAACTTCATAGATTTGCAAGGAGTTTTGTTGAGAAGGCTCGAAAAAGTTTACATAATCGTCAAAATAGGCTTAAAAAATCATACTGATAATGCCCGCTTGCTCGTAATATAAGATATTCAAAAAGCCTACCGAGTAGGGAGGTAAACCGCACAAACGGTGGAGTTGCAGGTTTCCAAATTTCATTGCAAAGGGGCTAGTGATGTTGATACAAATATGATGTGAAGCAGGAAATAATTGTAAAGCAATTGTGTATGCTCCAATTTACAAGGGAATCAAGAGATGAGGAATGAACCTTGATGAATGAATGATGGAATAGAATAAGGTCTTACAATGTCAATCCCATTGTCATAATCTGATCCAACAAAGTTGCCACATTAGACATTGGTGGACGGTCACTGGGATTCTCCCTCAAAGCAAGCTCAGCTACATCTGCAAGTTTAAGGAGAGGTTCTATGTTTCGAAGAAGAGCTACATTCCGGTCGATAATGGCAGCTGCTCTTCCGCTTCTGATCAAAGGCAACGCCCATTCGACCACACCGGCAGGTGTGCAATTCCGGTCGTATGCTTTCCGTCCACTCAATACCTCTAGCAGAACAACTCCAAAATTGTACACATCACTCTCCATATCTCCATTTAAATCCCTGTCATTAGCACTTAAAAGTCCAAAATCTGCAATTCTTGCCCCCCAATCAGAGTCCAACAGAATGTTTGAGGTCTTCATATCCCGATGAATCACGGGTGGTGTCACTTCACTATGAAGGTACTCCAATCCTCTTGCAGCCTGCACTGATATCTTCAACCTCAAGCTCCAATCTAGAGGAGAAAGGTCACCATGAAGATGGTCATGAAGTGTGCCATGAGGCATGAACTCGTAAACCAGCAACCTCTCTCCCATTTCAGCACAATAGCCTAACAAGTTTACAATATTACTAT
This sequence comes from Erythroxylum incrassatum, assembly GCA_026546855.1. NCBI lineage: Eukaryota > Viridiplantae > Streptophyta > Magnoliopsida > Malpighiales > Erythroxylaceae > Erythroxylum > Erythroxylum incrassatum. The sequence goes on along the minus strand of JANVCL010000003.1, from coordinate 32,042,050 downwards.
GTCTTATGCTGCACAAAATATCTAATTCTGCTTCAAATTCGCGACTGTTAGTGTGAATTATCGTGGCAGCATTAGCCCTTTTCACTGCCACTTGCCTACCATCAGAAAGAACAGCCTTATAAACAAAACCAAAGCTCCCTCTTCCAAGCTCATTGAATTCCTTGAAACCATGTGTTGCATCTTTCAGTTCAGACAGACGGAACACTTGTGCAGCCCCAACATATGCAGTTAAAGACAGAACAGGTTGCGGATTGGGGTCCGGATCAGCCTCTGCAACTGGCTTTCGTACACAAAAACAGCAGCAACATTTTCGATTCTCTTCACCTTTAGTCTTCTTCCTAGGAAGAATGAACCATCCAACTGAAACTAACAAGCAAGCTGACACAAAAGAGCTAATGAAGATCACTAGTTTCTTTATACCTTGCTGCTGCTTCTGATGAGCCCTCACCGAAGAAGGAAGCCCGCAAACATCCCAGCAAGAGCTGTTCTGGCAAAGGGAACAAGCAGTGCATACCCTATCAGCATTTTTACTACATGTACTAGATCGAAAATAGCCCTGGGAACAATTTGTTCCACAAGGCAAGCAAATCTTCAACCCCTTTCTAACACATAGATTGGTTAACTCTGGCTCATTGAGAATGCTTGCATTGAAAGAGAACTTCCCAATGGGGCAGGAACCTGCAGAACATACTCCAGGACTGCATAACTGCAGAGGTGGGCTAAAATCTGGCGATGATTGCCTGCGAACACTCCAGCAATCAAGCACCAAATCAACTTCTCTAATCCCACAAACAGTACAGTCCGATGAAGCAACAGCTATAAATCCAGAACTCCTCGGAACCGAAGACGAATCGACACTTCCCCAGCATTCGACTTCATGATTGTCCCTACGAATTCCACAAAAGTGATGTGCACCTGCCGTTAAACTCACGAATTGGATTGCAGCCAGATTAACACCAAATTCATTACTGTTCCCCCAGCATTTTACTTCACTGGTTGCATTAGAAACCCCACAAACAGAACTTCTTCCTGAGGCTAAACTCACAAAATTGACAGAAGTACCTGAAACTCCTAATTTAGCTGATCCGGGACCCCAACAAACAGCCCCACCTTCCTCACTAATGCCACAACTAAACCCATCTCCAGAAACTATCCTTCTAAGCATAAGATTCTCAAAATGCAAATCGCGAAAGGAATCAGAAGTTCCATTGAATTCCCAACAATCTACATTCCCAAACTCTGACCCGGAATAGTAATATCCTTTAATAGCACAAGCGTGATTTCTACCTACTGCGACTTGAGAATAAGAATTGTTCTGAAAAGTTCTGGGAACAAGATTTGTACCTGGGTTCGACAAATCAAAACAAAATGCCTGAGACATGTTCGACGTAATGCCGCAAATAAGCCCCTCCCCGCCTGACAGAGAGGCCATCGGTGGGAGAGAGCTGAAGTGAGCTGACGCGGATGCGGCAGAAAAGTTATCATCTTTGTCCCAACAAATGATCTCTTGTTTCCCATCAGCATCAATCGCGCAGAAGAACCCATTTTCTCCAAACGCAGCTGCTATCGGACCCGAAGACCCGTACCCAGAAGCAGTAAACTGCAGACATGGAAGCACAAGAAGGAGAACGACGAGGAGAGAAACAGACAGGAATGGTGAGACTTTCATGTCAACGCCGTTGTCATAAGAATAGTAGTTGGAGATTGTTTGAGGGGTGATGGTCATGAAGGGTTATGGACATTTTTATTACAGATTCAGATTTCAGACAGTTAGAAGTCAAAGGAAGGTGACTGTCTGAACCAAACGTAGAGTTAGTTAATCCAAATAACTGTAATTTAAAAATCCGGAGGCCTAACTGCTTCAGTCCCTGTAGCTCTAGTTGACTACAAGTCCTAACTCTTTAGCATATCAATCCATGAAAATGCAAGGTTTTAAATTGCGGATTGCGATTTACGGAATGATTCCGGGTGCAATTAAAGGCGAAATTGTGCCATAATTCCTTTGAGAGGTTGAACAGAACCAGGCTGTAACCGAGAGGACACAGGACAGGACACAGGTTGATGTTAACTAGGCCCTCAGGACAACAACTTTGTTTCTCTGAGTCAAGTTGGTGAATAAAGAATTGTAAACCATATCAGGTTGAAGATACACTAAGAGAGTCTTCTCATTACCAACAAGTAGACATCATCTGCCTATGACCATACAGCTCAACAAAGTTAAATAATTCACAAACATAAATACCAGAACGTGGGCTGTTCATGCACATGTTTCCTAACTTTCAGCTCCCATCAGTGTGTGTTATTACAACTTATTGTAATTACAGACACATCTGTAAGAATAAGACTTTGTTGAATTATGATTCTGTATCTGATAATTGAGGACAAAATCTAGAAATAATAGCAGAATGGTCCCTTCCATGAAAGAGCTTTCAAAATAAATTAATGGGGTTGAGCTGATAGTACTTCCGTACCCTGAAAACAGCGTTTTTTAAAAGCATCCAAAGTGGAGGTAAGATTTAGTCAATGGAGACAACAGGCACATTCTCTGGTGCATCAGACGATTAAGAAGTCCCCAAGTTGTGATTTAGTTGGTGGTTTGGCTTCAAGATTAACAACTCTGTCTCTAAATTCAAAGGTCAAAATCGTGAAACTTAAGGTTCCAGGTGAAAAGAACTTTATGACCGAGTGGTTCTAATTAAAGACTTTAAGGTATTGCTTGTAATGTAACCTAGTAATGGCAATGGTTTTTAGGCTGGTTTGATCCCAGTCAGTTTCAGACATACTCAAAAAGTTCAAACCCGTTTATTAGACTGAAGTTAAAATTTTTTCAGTTTGAATCTGATCTAACCAAACTTGAATCAACTACTCAAAAAGTTAAAATTAGCTTGTTAGATTGAAGTTTCTCAGTTTTAATCCGACTGAAATAACTTGAATCAACTGTTAAAACTGCAGATTTCAAACTAAATATATAAATATAAATTAACTACTAAGCCGATCAATCTGGACTTGAGTTAAAATACCATTCATGATGTCAGATGAAATTTGAAGTAGAGACTTGTTAGACTAAATTTAAACTTTTTCAATCCGAATTCGACTTGAATGAACCTGAATTTACTTGAAAAGTTTAGAACTTTTTAAGACTTGAATCAACTATTAAAAGTGGAGATCTCGTATCATTTATATAAATATGAACCAACTACTAGGTTTACGGATTATTATATGTTTCTATAAGTTTAGTCAATTGTACTTCACTCGATGCCAGTACAAGGACATAGGAAACCTGTTTTCATTAAACAAAACAGTACATGGGACTTTTACAGTGAAGAAGCGAGCAGATAAAAAAGATCGGAATTGTTCAAGGCGAAATTGATATGGGGATGATAATGTCTCCAATGTTGTTGTGCCAAGGATCAGCCAAGTGAGTTGCCAAGTTCTCCAGAGGTCCAGTTCCAGGGTAAGCTGATTGTTGCACACAGAATCCCACAAATGCCAGTAAAGCTAAACGACCTACAGAATCAAAAATTTCATACATGTTTAGTGCTTTAATCCTTAAAAAAAAAATGTGAACTGAACTGGGGTTTTAAAGGTTTTTGTACCGTTTTTGATCTCTTTGACCTTGTACTCCTCGAACTTGACAGGGTCCTTGGAATAACCCAAGGGGTCAAAAGCACCACCTGGGTACTTCTTCCTCTCAGGGTCTTTCTCCATACTACGTTGGTGCTCAACGAAGGCAATTGCTATGAACTCGATCACCAAAATTGTTGGAAGAGTTCCCCATGGAACTGGTTGTCCTAAGTATGTCGCTTGACCACCTGGAATTGCAGCCCACTCCTGAGCCTGTACCCAGTTCCCATATCCCAGAGCCTCTGGTAATAGAATTCCAGGCTGCAATGTGCATGCAATACAGGAGATAGTTCAGTTTTTTCACATTCATTGCAATATCTTCTGGTTACCATTTTCATGTTCCAGGTTATGACAGAAATCTTAAAAGCAAAGTCATTACATATCTCCAGAGTAATTGGAACTTGGAAAATTGGATTAATGGATGTTAGTACTTGGAAAACTAAAAAGGTGTCACTTCAACTTACAACAGCAAGCATAGCCCATCTGCAGTGAATGAGTTCAGATTCCTTGAACCTCTCCAGGTTTTCAGGGACCTCACCAAGCCGAAGTGGGTCGAACCCAAAGTCACTGAAACAAACATGTAACGAACATTTAAGAAACCGAACACACGAACAACGTAAGTGGACTAAAAGAACCAGACACGTTTGTTTTTACCCAGGAGCAGAACCATCGAGATAAGGAGGTCTTGGTTGACCAGGCATCCAATCTGCAGACATGGCCACACGAGAGGAGCTGCCATTGACACCTGGAAGTGGAACAGATGAAGCAAATTTGGACTTGGAAGAGGAGAGTAGTGAAGGGAAAGCAGTGGCAATGCCACAGCTCATCAATGTATTGGAAGCCACAGCCATTTTTCTTGGAGTTCTAGAGAGAAATGGAGGTTGTGAAGTGAAGTGGGAATAATAAGAGAGAGAGATGGATATAAGCAAATCTATATGTAGATTTTGATTGGCTAACGTAACTTATGTAGGATTATTTATTGGGCCACGTAGGATATGCCAATCCACTTACTTGATTACGTGGAATATCCTTTGTATATGTGGTGGAGGTCGAATTTCCGCCTTAAAAAATCAAGATCCTTTTCTTGTTTATATATATATATAATTACCAATGAGTAAAAAATCTAGTAAGTTGGTCGATTCAACAAATAAAAATTTTAAATTGTTCAATTTTTAGATTCAATTTATTTTAATAATAATTAATTTTTGTTTAATAATTTTCTTTCTCAATTTAACATTAAATTCATCTATATTTAAGTACAATATCTTTTAATAATTTTTAATTTTATTTTATTTTTAATTAATTTTATGATAGTCTAATTTTGATTAAACCTTTTAAATTTTAAACTTCTTATTTTATCAATTTAACTTTCAAATTTTAAAGCATTAATAATTTTCATAATTTTGTTTTCAATTGCCCAAGGTCCAACCCCACAATATTAATTTTTATTTTTATAATTTCCTCGTATAAATAATTGATAGTCATAATAATGAGGCAAAAATACACTTAACCGCCTTGAATTTTATCCCTTGATATATTATGCCCCTCTCTATTTTAAAAATTGACATATTGGCCTCTTTGACTACCAGTTAAAGGAGTTTAGAATTTAAAAAGGCTTTTCTACCCCTATATTATAATGACATTACTATATATCTATACATGTTGCATTTTTTGAACAAAAATATCCTTTCAGTCTTTTGTTGACTAAAATACATTAAATACTCATATTTTTTGCTTTATTTCCTTATGCCTTCTATTTAAAACATAAATATTATTTTAAGTATGAATTAAATTTTGACCGTTAATAAATAAAAAAAGAAAAATTATTTGAAATAAAATTATTTGAAATAAAATTATTTTCACAATTGTACTTCATGACCGTTAATTTATGAAAAAAATAAAAAAGAAAATTTATTTAGAAAAAAAATTAAAAAAAATAAAGAAACTTTACTGATGGTGCCATTTTTCATAGTTGTATGTTCTAACTTTTAATTGATGAAAAAATTACAAATTTTTTTTATGGGTTACCTTCTTACTAGTACTTAAAAAAAGAAAAATATTAAGAATTTGAAAATGCCATTTTCTTCAAAATTGTACTCTCAGAGATAATTTTATCTTTAAGAAAAGATTTGGAAGTAAGAACTAATTTTTTGTTCAAAGAAAAAAAAAGCAAAAATCAATTCTAACTCTTTAAAGTAAAAAACACCTTGAAGCACAATAAAACAAATATTGCCGGATTGAAAAAACAACATAATAACAATTTTAATAATATCATTAGCTCATCAATTCTTCAAAAAAAAAGGCAAACAAGTTAAGGCAAACAATAACTTGTTTTTGCTTTGATCCAAATAGAAATATCAAAGCTAATCTTTGACAGTTACAAAAGGACTATTAATATTTGACCGAATCAGTTTCAAAAGTTACCAAAGTGCTATCCATATTTCATATTGTCCAGAATTAGCATATGAATAGTAATTTAAATATCTAAGCAAAAGACAATCCATAATACTGAAACTACAGTCAAAAGCTAGACTCTTTCAAATCAAATAGTTAGTGGTGCTCCATACTTTTTGGACTACCATCCTTACAAAAATGCATTCCAATAAAAAATGTTGATTGGTCAACAAGTATTCACTACGTAGATTGATGCATCTCAATCTACAAAAATTAAGTGTACAAGTGTGAAAAATGTAAAATAACTATGGAAATAATTAAATACAAATAATACAAAACATACTCTAAATGCAGGTTTTGATTGTTCACTTGTTCTAGGTGCAGGTTCTGATTGTTCGCTTGTTCCACTAGTAACAACACTTGTTTGAGAATTATCAAATTCCAAAAAACGTACACATGTTAAAAGAAAATGTATATTGAATCATATAATAATGAAGGTTAAGTAAGTGAAGTAGACTTTGTCAAAAGGAACAAATGAATGGATGTTTGAAAACCTAATGCCATTCCACACTCTTACTCCACACAAAGGCCCATTTTTCTTTGCCCAACCATTGTTTGCGCCTCCACTTTGTCCTTTGTCATTTTCTCTACCCCTTCCTCTTCCCCTTCTTTTACCCCTTCCTCTTCCACGCCTCCCTTTTCCACTTACAACTATACCCTCAAGACTTTGCGATCGATTCAAGGGATTAATTGAACCAGTATTTTCATGATTAGCATGCTCAGGTTCAGCATTTTCATTATACATAAACTGAGGCTCTAAATTTTCAGCTCTTGAAGCATCCTACATAGATAAAGTAAAAACAAAGTAAATTAAACTTTTGTATAATACACATGTTTAATAAAAGTAGGTCCAACAATCATTACAGAACAAAATACCTGTTCTACAACATAATTTTTAAGCTTCCTATTAGGATGAGGGGGGTTTTGCAAGTCTTTAAATTCCAACCTTGTTGTAAACAATTACTACACGTGTTGCTATACCCTTTTTTGGTTACCCTTTCAATGTCTACAATCTTTTCTCTCTACTCATCAACACTTTTCTTCCTAACCTTTTTAGGTCTTCCTATTTTTCTTCTAACATGTGGCGGGTCAATTGGTTCTGAACCTAATTGTACCCACATATTTTGATCTGGAATTGACATGATCATATGCTTGCATGTAATCTTATAGCTTGACACACTATAGTAAGGATCCACCAAATCATCTGCTTCAACATTATCTTAATGAAGTAATGTTGAACATGCAAGTGGATAAGGAACTCTAATGATATCCCACTCCCTACAGGTGCATGTCCTACCACTTAAGTTAACCACATAGTTGTGATTGTAAATTATGACATCCCAGATACCTTGCCCATCATACAAAGCATCATAATCCACTAAATTTTTGTAGTTTTCCTTTAACTTTTCACTAATTCTAAGATAAATATTTCCCTTCACCTTACTAATCCATTATCTTTTTTCTTGGTATCTACACTTAATCATCCTTCTAATGATCTCCATCATAGTTAAAATTGGTTGATCTCTTGTAGCATTTACATATTTGTTGAAGTACTCACTAATATTATTACTTAGAAGATCACACTTACTATAAGTGTCGAAGAAACACCTTGCCCACAGATAAGGTGGAATATCATAAAGCCATTTATAAGCCTCACCATCAACAACTTACATTTCTAGCATTTTCATATTGAATCCATCTTCAGTGTAAGCCCTAGTAACAACCCAAAGGATGTCTCTAAATATCTTGTCTTTGAATCCGAGCTTAAAATTAACATAGAGATGTCTTACACATAATCTATATTCAACTCCTGGAAACATGTTCTCAAACGTTTCAACAAGTCCCTAGAAAAGACAAGTACACACATTATTATGCAAAATAATTGAAATGAACAATGTAAATGGAATGAACAATGCAAATGTATACCTTTTGTCTATCTGAAAAGAAGATAACTCTTTTTTCCATTGGAGAGCCAATTTTTTGAGTTTATAGGTCTAAAAACCAAGACCAACTATCTTTGCATTCTGATTCCACATAATTTGTAGCTAAAGGGTACATTTGGTTATTTGAATCTCTTGCAACTGTATGTAATAAATGATCCCCAAAAACTCCTCTCAGATGGCACCCATCTAACCTATCACAGGTTTACAACCCTCTAGAAATCCATGTTTTTGTGTAGAAAACATAACAAATAGTCTTTTAAAATTTGGATTTTTATTCATTAAAAGGACTTCAGATTGTACAACAGCAAGTAATCCAGGATTACTCTCTACTATTGTAGCACAGTAATCTCTCAACCTAACATATTGATCTTTGTGCTCACCTTGGATCAATTTAAATGCTTGTCTCTTTTCTCGATAATCTTGCCATGGAAAAACATGAATCTTGACTTTTCGTTTCATAACCTTTCGAAATCCAGTCACATTCCACTTTGGGTCATCAACTAACTCTGTGATGAACTGGGTCACAAGCCATTTGGAATTTGCAGTTTTGTTTCTATAAGACCATTTACACTTGTGAGGATTACCTTTTATAGATTTAACTTGTATGGTTGTAGTTTTCTGATAGTAGCTTACATATATCCTCCATCCACACATCTTTTTACAAAGTGCGCTAATCTTATCTTTTTCATTCTTTTTGAATTTCAACTCAAAGCCCTTTCTGGTTGAGTACATTCTAAGTACCTTCTTGTAAATAGTTGCATTTGAGAAAATTAACCCTGTAAAAATCTCAGGAATATCAATGTCCTCATTAAACTCATGAAAAGAAATAGCATTTTCCTCACCTGAAGACTCAATTGTTCTTCTAACCTTTCATTATCACTTATGTGATCAAACTCCGTGAAGTGACCTCCTCTCTTTTTAATTGTAAAATTAGCATAATCATCAGCTATGAGATTTGCATATTCAGTATAATCTCCTAACTTAATATTAGGTGGTTCTCCCTTACTTTTTCATAATCTATGGGATCACAAGTGTCACTTAAACTATCCCCATCTAGAAAATATTCAAGATCAAATCCATCATCAGTGGACTCGTTAGATTGTACAACATAGGTGTTGTCTGATTCATCAGATAGAAAATCAATTAAACAGTTTCTGCCTTCTCACTTTTTAAACCATTAGTTCCAGCTATATTTTCCCCATCACGCACATGTTCTAAACACCGGAGCAAATTCACTTGATCATCTACAGTACTCTAGTTGTTAGATATATTTTCTCTTGGAGTCTCATCATTAATACCACACCAATTAGGTTATTTGTCTAGCTTATCAATCAAGTCTCTAATATAAATCTTAATATGAGGTTCATCCTTATAAATACCAAACATCTTAAGCATAATTTCATCATTATCTAGAATTCGAAGTCCCGAATTTGGCATCCTAAAATGCATTGGCATATTAATAGGGAGATTCATTTCCTTTAGAACATGTTGTAGGTTGTTGCATGCGAATGTGATGACTTGGCCCCTCCACATTTCAAACTTGGCTGGCGGTGATTGGTTGCCTACATTCCTCAAATATCAAAGAAAGAAGGTTGTGATTGGTGGCATGTATTTAACAAATATGAACTTGGCTGGCGGCATGCAAGTATGTCAAATATAGTTGGTGATTTCTTCATTCATTCAACAATTTATGGCTGCAGGTTAGAAGGATTTGGATGAAAGATTGTAGGCACTTTAGCTATAAATATGGTTGCAGACTTATAGAGGAACACACCATTCTTTCCTTTATGAAATCCTTTTATCCTCTCTTCTGTATACTTATGAGTGTTGAAAGCCTTTTATTCCAGCCTTTGTACTTGTATATATTCTCCACATATTAGTAAAATTACTCACCCTCCGGCCATTGACGTAGGTCACATTGACTGAACCATGTAAATCTTTGTGTTCTGTCCCATTTATTTTGTCTATCTTTATTTTTGTTACTACTATTTCGGGCTATTAAATTCAACCGGTATTCAATTCGAGGACATTTTATCTTAACAAAACTCAATGATTAACATATAATCAGGATCAATTCCAAGTAAATATGAAACTTCACCTCCCATATAGTGCCAATATGGATTTTTCTTAAACATACCACCATAATGCAATTCTAAAGTGGACATTCTACAACCAATTTTCTACTAACTGATGAACTAATAAAGATGAGAAAAAAAAGTTAGTAAAAATACATAGAATACAAAAATAGGGTTTCAAAATACACAAATAAACGTGGTAAATAATTAAGTAATTAAGCTCATGTTACTAATTAAGACACTCATCTTTAACTTTATATGTTTCTGGAAGCACAATGTAGAATGTGAAATATGTTATTATGTTGCTTTTATTAATTGAGTGAGAGTTTGAGGAGTTAATTGTCAACCCGATAAATTTTGTGTGTTAAGGTAAAATATAGGTGAAGTATAAATAAAGTTATGTTATGTTCAATATAGATGAGTCTCCTTAGAAAGGACATAGATTAATCAAGGGAAAATACAAGGTTTTCAAAATTTCAAACTATGTTTTTCATATTCAAAAGTTTTGAGTAATCAAATCTAATTAAGAAAACAATAATCTATAAACAATTAAGGCCCCAACATCTACTGCAAAAAAGATAAAAATAGAAAAAGGAAACAAATCAACCCAAACACTCCCTAAATTACTTGGAAATGTAGAACTTCATGCAAACTACACGAAAGACGAGTTTTGACCTAGTACCAAGAGCTCCAATCATACAAGTTAATGTCATTGTAGAATATATACCTAAAAGCATAAGAACCATATAAGGATGAAAACAAATAGTAAAAACAAAAAAGACGAAAGGGAAAAAGTAACAGTAAAGACATTGGGTTTGGGTATAGACTTATAAAACACCAGCTCACTACTCTTTTATATAAAAAAACTTAGACTTTACAATTCATTGAGCACAAAAAAGAACTAAAATTTTGTTTCGTTGCAATTGACTAAAAATACAATAAAGTTTCGATATTTTAATAGCTTATACACCTACTAAACCACAAACCACAAACCCAAAATACGATAGAAAACAAATTGTTGAAAGATAAATCAAAGACAGAGCACTCATGCACCATAAAGGAAAAAAATCAAGAATAATGTGTTATCCAAAAATTTTAACCACCCAACAAAAGCAAAAGAATTAAAAAACATTTTAAAAATGAAAAATAAATCATGAAAAATAAAGTACCTCAGAATACTTTAATCCTTTTCATGAGAAACGAAGTTGAGCGGAACAGGGGAATTAAGTGGATAGAAAAATGGAGCTAGAGAGAAAGAGAATATTAAAAAAAAGAAAAAAAAGGGTAGGATCGAACAAAGAGAGACAAAACATGGGATAGTTAGGTCAAGTCATAGCATTTTTTTTAGAAAGTAATGGATAAAAAAGTTTTTTTAAATTTAAAGGGGGCAATACATCTATTTTTAAAATAGAGAGGGACATAATATATCAAGAGATAAAATACAAGGGGATTAAATTTATTTTTACCTAATAATGATTTCATATTTCGCAGTTGATATTTTTTTAGTGTGATTTAAATAGATTGTTGAATATTTATACTAATGTATAAGTTATTTATTTTAAATAAATAATTTTTTACATTTTATATTTTCTCAACAAATAACAAGTTTTTTTAATAAATCATAATCGATGTAATTAGAATTAAAAATAATAATATACTAACTTTATATTACTCTACATTAATATTGTTTAATTTACAATTTTTTAAATTTATAAATTAAAAGAGTGTCATTTAAAAAATGTACAAATCATTTAAATGAAATTTTAATTTTAAATTTAATTAATTCGAATATTTTTGTATAATTAAAAGAAAGTTTGATTGATTTTGGCTCCTTGAAATGCTTTCCACGTTTGGATGTTCTTATGACAATTGTATTAAACAACAAATGGATCGTATCAATATCTAAAATGAATTGTATCAATTTCTAGCTCTCATAAATATTGGTTTGGTTTTAGTTAATAACAAGAATTTGGTTGTTTTGAAAGAATAAATTCATTACAAAAATTGGGTTTTTAAATTTAATTTAAGATAACAATTTATTTATTAAGCTAAATTGTTTAATATATATATATATATATATTAATTTTTATAACTTATCTTATAAATTTTTTATTAAAAATAATTTATATATACTCATCTAAATCAACATTAACTTAAATTATGGATTTGTAATTAATAATTTATAAATAGTACATTTTTATTAGGTATAATAATGGACCGGCTTGGTTAATTGTTTTAAATTAAAAAATGTAAAATGACATCTTGTTTTAATTGGGTTCGAGTCTGGGTTACTCAAACCTAGATCGATCTGAGACACAACTTAGCTCAAGTCTAGACTACATTGTTTTGTTTAGAAGAGTTGAATCTCGGACACTGACAGACCAGGCTTAGGTAACCTAAACCCTTGTCCAATTACAAACACATAATTTGGGTTCAATTGTCACCCTAATTTTTATGATTATAAATTTATTTAATTTAATTAAATAATGTAAAACCTTCTAAAAAAATAATATCAAACAAAAATGGCATCTTAATATTTGTTGTCTCTAAGCATCCATTTAAAAATATAAAATGATTTAAAAATAAAGTTATAGTATTAAATATTTAATTAAAAATCATATTGCATAAATAGTTATCATCAATTGATTGATTGTTACTCTACGACAGAGAGGGCGTACGACGTGTCGTATTCTATAAAATGTGCCCAAAAAAAACGTTGCCCAAAGGTCTTCCTTCTCTTGACATCGAGCAAAATCTCCCTCCGGTGGATCAGTACTTGCTGCATTTGGCCTCGAAACTCCAATTCTGTCATCGAAAAACCCTAATTAACACAAGCCATCACCAATTATGAGCTCTGCGACCATCCCTGGAGTAATGATCCCTTCTCCTTTGTGTTTTCTTTACGATCCAATGTGTGAATGTTAAAACAATGCGATCTTTCCAAGAAAGATTCAATCTTTATGTGCTTTCTTTCTATGATTAGTTGTGGAATCGTTTTCTCTTTGGAAGGATGTGAAAGGAATGAATTTTTCAAAAGATGTTCGATCTTTAACTGCCTCTTTCTGTGATACGTAATGGGTTCTTTTTCTCTTTGAAGATCTGCAAATGTGCGGATGTTAAAGCAATGGGATCCTTCCGAAAAATTCAATCTTTAAGTTGTTTTTTATATATTTTTGTTGTTGTTTTTGTTACTATTAATGACAGGGACCGGGATCGTTCTCTGAATTCACGCGTCTATGCAAGGGCCTGGCGGTGGTTCTCTTCGCCGGTCACGCTTTAATTCAGATTTTCCCTTCTGCACTCGATTATCTCGCTCTTATTCCTGCTAGGTATGTTGTGATTTTCCTAAGCTTTTGGTTGGAGAAAAGAAGAGAATGAATGGGAAAATTATCAATGTTTCTCTGCTTTTGACTCTTTCTATTCTGTACTGCAGGACAATTCCTTTTGGATGGAACCTGTTAACTGCTGGTTATATTGAACAAACTCTTTATGGGGTACTCTAAAACCACTATCAAATTTTTGGCCCTTGTTTGCTTTTACATTCATGGGAATTTTAGCACTTGATTTTGGCTGATGAGTTTGCTTATACTTTTAGGTGGTCATCAGTATTTTATGTCTCCTGGTTATTGGGAGGCTCCTTGAACCTGTATGGGGATCTAAGGAGTTCTTGAAGTTCATCATTGTGGTTAACGTTCTTACCTCAATGTGTGTTTTCATAACTGCGATCTCATTTTACTATATAACAACAAAGGAAACTTATCTGTAAGTATGGATTTTCAACTTTTTGTGTGTATTTTCTATTCGCTTCTGCCTAGTAGTTCTTCAAAATTTGCCTATTCTGCGCCTTGCATGATGTTGTCCTTTTTAAGGGAAACAAGGTCAATAGAAGAAAATGATAAGTTGAGCTTAATAAATTTATTGGGTAGAGACTAGAAAGTTTGTTATTTGACTTATTTACCTATGGCTGTTAATTAGGTTTTGTGGAAGTTTGATCCAGATCAGTGTCTTTTGATCAATTTATACATCCATAAATTTCTTCTCTCCTTTCCTTGGTTCGTTCTTTTTGCATCCTCGTATATTTTGTTTGGGTTTGTGTTTTTCCCCGATGTAACTTATGCAGTTTTTGATTACTTCTTTTTCCTTCTCCTATTGTGTTAGTTATATGCCTATTTCTGGCTTTCAAGGAGTCCTGTCTGGTTTCTTGGTTGGTATGAAGCAAATTATACCGGACCAAGAGCTTTCTTTATTGAGAATAAAGGCAAAGGTACATACTCTTCTTTAAGTATGTTAAATGTATTGAATATTTAACATCTGATTGAAATTTAAAGAAATTATGGTGTTGCGTATTCTATGCAGTGGTTTCCGTCCATCATGCTCTTGATAGCTATTGCTCTAAGCTTCTTTACAGCAGAACCAGTGACATATCTTCCAACTATAATATTTGGCACATATTTGAGTTGGCTTTACTTGAGATATCTATAAGGGAAACCAGAAACAAAGCTCAGGGGTGATCCAAGCGACGACTTTGCATTTTTTACTTTCTTTCCCAACTTCCTTAGGTACTTCAAATATGTTTTTAAATGCATCAGCCCCATAGCTTGTGAGTTCTTATATGAGTTATATCCGCTAAGTCCTTCCATTTCTTTCATTTTGTTATTGCAGACCTGACATCGGTCCTATTGCATCAGTATTCCATCGGATGTTTTGTGGAAGATGCGAAACTGCTCTTGAAGACCAAGGTCACACATTGGGAGGTGCTTCATTGCCTGTTTCTGACCCTATTGAGGCATCTAGGAGGAGGTAATATTCCTAATGAATATATTTGTTGGTTCTGGTGCGCATTAAATCATGTATTGAAGTAAGTAATAATAGACCATTGTGTTTTAACTAAGAAAAGTAGGACTTGCTTGAAGATGATTGGAAATAACGTACAAATATATGACCCATTGCTTACTAATCACATGAATGATACGTTTTTAGCAATCTGTAAATTGAGAACAGCTGCATGCTCTTGAACTTGCAGGATAACTACCTTATAGTGTTGTAAAAATGACTGGCATTGGTGGCGAGAATAAATCATTTTCATTTGTTGTCTCTCTTGCAGAGAAAGAGGTGCTAGAGCTTTAGAAGAGAGATTGGCTGCTTCCAAGAGTTTTGAAGAATCTAAAAAAGACAAGCCAGAGAATGTGTAATCAGTTGGGAAACTCCAGTTTTGAACCAGCAACAGATGCAAAATTTCTTATCATAAACTTCCATGATTGTGCAGGATTTGGGGATTTGGGATTGTGACTCTTTGTTGAGTAAATATGTAGCAGTTTTTCCTGCTATTACTCTGAACATCACTATAATGAAAGATTTTTTAACTAGAGATGGCTTCTCCTTACTTCAGAAACATTAGTTTGTCCTAACTAATGTTTATAACTATAATCATAATAAGAACAAGAAGATCCGGAATTGCGTTTAATTACAAACTAATAATAATTAGTTTAATTATTATAAACTAATAATAATAATTAATAACAGTAATTAGTATTGTTACTAATACTAATAATTATTCTTGTTATTTTTATTACATAATTTATAATAAATCTTAATAATAATAACAACAATAATTAATCACAATAATAATATTACTTATAATAACATAACTAATTTTGTATAACATATATCTTACTAAAATTAATAACATTAACAAATAGTTGTCATAATAGGTATAAATTTTTTAATAATAATAATAAGAATAAGAATAATAATAATAATAATAATAATAATAATAGAAATTTTATTACAGTTACAAGTGGGTAATAGCATAATTAAATATTATAATGTAAATAATTATACAATGACAAAATAATTAATGAATTACATCAACTCTTCTTATTATACTACAGGGGTATTTTTGTCATTAACACTGTTTTTTGTTTTGTCCCCTGCAACCAAACACATTTCTGTCCTCAGGACAAAGACAATATTTTATGTCCTGTCCACTGCAACCAAACATCTCACTGTCTTCAGTTCTCGTCCTGTTCCGTTCAACTCTGTCCCGTCTCGTCCTGTCTCTGCCTGCTGAAGACGCTAACCATACGCAGGGTTAGGTTTGTCATGTAAGTCCAAGCCGGCTCGACTCGGCCTAGTTGGATTAGGGTTTGAGTTTTTTTTAAAAAAAAATTTCAGTCTAAAGGCTGTCCGATCTGAAGCTCTATATTTGGTCTATTAAGTGTATAAAATAATAACATTTTTAAACAGTAAACGACATCATTTAGTCTTCATAATTCAGACAATATTCTTCGAATACCAATAGACATTCTTGGACAGACAATTAGACGTCCTTCTCGTTGCGGTCGCCCTCTTCTGCCTGCTCTTTGTCGCGGTTGTCATCCTTCGTCCTTTATCCGACATCACTCCTCCTTCTTGTCGCTCCTTAATAAAAGGCTTATTACAGACCACTCCTCCTCGTGGTCGCCTCCTCCACTGGTAAGCATGGGCTACGTTGTACTTTGGAAGGTTATATGTGATTGTTTTTTATGTATAGCGATAATTTTTGTGCATTTGAGCCGAAAATTTTATTAGGTGCAGCGGGTGTATTTTGTGAAAAGGAAAAATAAAATGAGCAAAATAGATACAAAATATTTAACGTGGCTCACCTTAATTTTGAGCTACGTCTATAAACAAAACTCAGAATAATACTTCATCTATTACAAATAGTAGGTATACAGAGATAAAACGAAAATAGTGGCTTATAAGGTGTTTTCCAACATTAAAATACTAACATCACTATTTTATCACTCATTAACCCTTTTGAGATATTTTTCCTAACTTCAGAGCATTTGATTTGCTCTGGTTTTCCTTCTATATTTCTGTTGTTGGTATGAAGTGGGAGTGCCTTATATAGGCACTCCACCGCGTGACAGCTATCTTCTTACATTTATTCAACAAAAGCAGCATGCGACAATAATTTTGGTGCCGCAATTGTGGACATGGAGTCCTTGTCAGTTTCATCACCAAATTAGATGGCTTGATCCAACTCAACAACTCTAGTGGCATGTGATGGATTGTAGAACTTGGAGAGTTTCATCCTTAAAATAAACAGCCTGATATGGCTCAGTAACTCTGGTGGCATGTAATGAATTGTAGAACTTGGAGCCCCTTTATTCTACATAATAACCAACAAAGTGGCCACTTATAGGCTTAAGATCATATTCTTTGGATTGTGGATTACCAGGCTTTATTTTTTCTTTATAACCCCAAACATGGAAGTGATATAAATTGGATATTTTTTTGATTGTAGCTTATAAAGAGTATTAGGAATAGACTTATTAGGTTCCTGATTCAAAATGTAAATTATAATTCTCAAAGTATCACTTTACAGGAACTCTAGCAAAGAAGAGTTTTCCAATATCCAATGCACCATGTTAGAAAGTGTGTAATTTCTTCTTTTAGGAACTTTATTTTACTAAAGTGTATAAGGCACTGTGTATTAAGATTCAATGGCAAACTCTTATAAGTACTTTGCACTTTTGTCTCATCCCATCATCTCTCATAATACTTACCACCTCTATCAAAACAAACATCTTTTATCCTTTTCCTTCTTTGAAGTTCTACTTTTGTTTTAAAGGCTTTCAAAGAATTAGACGTCTCACAAATAAGATCTATAAAACCATAATGGAAAAAGTTATTAATAAAAGTGATGAAATACTTGTGGCCACCCATTAGACATTGGTATAGATTAACTCAATTAGTTCTATGCCCCAGTTAACTTTACTATTTTTAACCTTGGTAGTCAATTTCCCTTTTATTTAGTCAACATAAGTGTCAATGTATAGAAAATTGAGATCTTATATAATCTCATCGTTCATCATTATTTCTATTCTTTGTTTGGAAATATGACACAATCGCTTATACCGTATAATGGAATTTTTTCATTCAATCTTGACCTCTAAGTAGTAACAATACTAAAAGGAGAAGAAAAAGAAATAAGAAGATACATATCCATCAAATTAAGCTTGTAAAAATTACCACACCAAATTTTATTTCTAAAAAAGAGTTATCGTATAAAATCATTTTTCTAAATCCAAAGAAAAAAACTTTAACCAATTCTATCTAAAATAGATACATAAAACAAATCCATCCTAATTAAAGATATTTATGTAACTTCATGTAACTCCATAAAAATGTCATATGGTATGTTGTAACTTGACTGTCTCTAAAAAACTAACTTTAGCTCTTATCCTGGCTCCTATATTTACATATTACTACACACTGGTTGATATCTTTATGTTTGTCATCTTTATCAAGTAATTGGCAACATAAATTGTAATACCAGGCATAATAATCAAGTATTAGAAAGAATATTAACAATATTGGATTAAGCAAATCATCATAAAAAGATTACTTTCTTCTCTAATCTAGCCTCCTTAAGCTTCCTATAATTGTTTTTTTACTTAAACTTCTAGCAATAATTGTATTTTATTTTAAGGCCCTCATTTTGAAAGCATTGGAAGCTATGACTGCTCCTTGCCATTTTCTTTATTATTTGTATTTTATTTCTTGAAAGGTTTTTATTCATATTTTTTGGATAAGGTTCCTTTTTTTGACCATTATAGTTCTTTGTATCTATTGCCACACTTCTTGACCTTTTTTTCTTTATGTCATCCTCCTTCTTGGGTATAATGTTGGTCATATCAATTTGTCGGTCCATTACTCTTTATATGAATTGTAATTAATTGGAATTAATAATGTCAAACTAAGATGAAAGAGCCTACTATAAACCACACAATGTAGTATTATCAAGTTCCATAGTAATCACATTAATCTTATGATAGCAATCTACAATTTTATTAATATGCTCTCCAATCTCACTAACACAATCGTAAATAAAGGGAAGCAAATTGGTCAAGAGCTCATTTTTCTCATTATTGGAGAACTTATTGTATTTCTTATTGATGGCCTCAAGAAATTTCTTAGCATTTTCAATTTTTAGAATGTTATCTTGTCCAAAGTCCTCCATGTGATAGTTCATATTCATCAAACAATATTGGTCCAATTTCATGATCGATAAATTCATTATGAAATATTCAACTTATTATTTATTATTAATCTCACTATACTTCAAAATGACAAAGAATCGAGGATTGCTCAAAACTGAAGAAAAATCATATAATTAACATTAATACACATGTAATATAAGATCATGTTATTCATTCTTTCTTTACTGATCTATAAATGTGGCCATCAAATGCTAAAGTCCATTGAATATCAAAGATGGGTGCATTCATATGTAATAGCAATACAATAAATATCAAATTAAATGCATCAATCAACTATCAGTAAGATTGTGTTAGATTGTAATATTCACTATGTTCTCTTCACCAATCTAAACATTCTACCAAATAATAAACTCATTAATAGGATAATTTCATTATATGTATAGACCTTAGTAGAAAATTTGATTAATATTAATATAAAATTTTAATGTCTAATGATAACTTGCAAAAAAAGATATAAAATTATCCAAAATATAGAAAAATTATGATATAGTTAGATAAAATATTAAATCCAAGGCAAAATTTGTGATTAAAAAAATACTAAGACACTAATCTCAAAATAATAGATATAGTAATTTTTAGAGGCAAAACTATAAACACATAAGTGACAAAAGTGTAAATATTTAGTAGTGAGAAAATTGTAAATATACATTAGTAGAAAAAATATGAATACCTAACATCAACAAAACTGTAAATACATAAGCGACAAAATACTTAGTAACGGCAAAACCATGAATACTTGACGGTGGAAAAATTGTAAATATCTTGACTTTGACTTCCAGACGAATCATACAACTTTTGCCCTAACCTATTCCTCGTCATACGATAAGTGATTTTTCATGAAACCCAATGACAAGTAAAGAACAGAAAAATAAAATGAGACAAAAAATAGCATTATAACTTATGAAAGTTGTTGTGATATCAAATGTTGAATTTTTAAAAAATAGATAATAAATATTAAATGGACTATATCAACTATGATTTAACACACATAATCATTCATTGTCACAATCAACCAAAATAATTTTCATAATTTTGTACCGTATACATATATATATATACACACAATAGGATTAGAAGGTTACATCCCAAAGACAATGCAACTTGATTGGAAATCATCCTCAGTAGGTGGCTGCAAGACAAGAATAAAGCACTACAAAAAAGTTTAAGGGAGTGTTTGGTTAATGGATTTGAGAAGATGGTAAGGAATGAAAAATAGGTGGTTGGTTATATATTATCATTATATGAATAATGTTTTATATCCGATTTTCGAACATTACTCAATACTCCCCAAATATGAGATGAATGAAAATCATTCCTGAATAAGGGGCAAGTGTCACGGGCGTGACAGTGGCTGTCATTCCTGTGAGAAGAGTGTCAAAGGCGTGACACTTCTTTCTTATTTTTTTTAAATCTTTTTAACAATTAAATATAATTAAATGATTACAATTAATTAATTACAATATAATATAATTAATTATAATAATATTATGATATAATTAATTAAAAATAATTGATTACAATATAATTAATTAATCACAATATAATTACTTAATTATATTTTAGTTAATTATATTGTAATTAATTATTTTTAATTAATTATATTATAATTAATTATATTGTAATTAATTGATTTTAATATAATTAATTAATTATATTTCTCTCTTTTTAGCAATTAAATATAATCATTAAAATATATTAAAATTTGATGTAAAACAAAAAAATTTCAAATTTTTAAAAAATTTTATTTTTTAATATTTTTAACAAATCAACTACTATTAATGGTAATGATAATCATTCATTCCTTTGAACCAACCATTATAATTATAATGATTATATACATTCTCATTCATCACTATATTCATCCTTATTCTTATTATCATTTTTACATTTGAACCAAGTAGATTCGTTAAGTCCAGTTCTCTAATCTTTTCATTCACCATCACCATAAATCTCCCAACATCACAATAAGTACATATACATCAATTAGGTTAAACAAATTTTATCACATATCACAAGTCTAGCTAACGGGTAGACTTGCACAATATTGTCATAAATGACCTAAATGTCACATACATATAATTAAAATATTAATTATCATAAAATTATGCTATTATATATTGATCAATTTAAGATGATTATATTTTTCCTTGTATTGATTTTACTTAACCTACCATGTGAAATGTAGTGTAGCTTACCATATCATTTCGGCATAAAGGTATAATATTCCCTTCTTACAAAATAGATGCATTATAGTTCAATACTAATTATATATATCAAGTTAGCTATGACAAAAAAAAAGTTTGAATTTGTTATAAAATCTACAAGTCAAGTTTAATTTGATTTTGAATTCAAATTTGTGTATTTAGACTTAATTTGGCTCAAGTTTAAAATTGGATTTGATAATTTTTTAGAATAGGCTAACAATGAGAAATTAAACTTAAAAAGTCCGGAGTCAACATATCAATATTTGATAATATTTAAACTCAAAGTCTTGGAACTTGATCAAGCTCCTAAGCTTGAATTCCTATCGAACTTATTATTTACCCTAATTAAGATAAGTATAAGGAGGAGAAACAAAGACATGTGGTAGACTTTTTTATGCAACATCATCATCAATATCTAAGAGGAACTAATTTTATTGATGTAGACAATTCTTAAAAAAAAGGAATATCAACATATAGAAAACTTCAATATATTTTTGTAAATCATTTTAAAAACTAGTTTTTGTTTTATATTTTTATTGCTGTTATAGTTTGATATTATTATTAGTTAAATAAATATTATTTAATGATTTAAGGTAAAAGATGTGGCTTTCCTATGGTTTAAGTAATTTTAAAAAATTCTCAAAAAAACAATTGTCATTTTTTATTTTCCAAAAAGCTTCTCTTAGACTTTCCTCAAAAAATAACAATGAAATGTATGCTGCCTCAATCAATCATACAATACAATGCCAAAAATAGTTAATTTTTGTGTTTAGATGCCGGAGTTTAGACATTTATTTTCAGCTCCATGTATTTAAAATATTATTGATTGTTGCTACTTCCCATTAAGAGTTTATAAAAGGGTATAGCTCATATCTAACGCCACAACTCCCTGAATAAGCCTGCCCTCCGAGTCTCCGGAAACAGGAACTTCGGACCCTGCCACTAACTAATCGAAGACACAAATAGCAGCGAAATGGAGAAAGATCTCTGGTGCACTGTGAGTACGTATACATAGTGTACCTCACATTGCGGTGACCAATCTGTATGATTTTAGTTGCGTACAGATTGGGACTCTTGATAGCTGCATAGTAGATATCGAGTTCCAGCATGGAGAACCTGGTCCCTGTGTATTGATACCGATGTTTACTTACGCTTAGTTTGTTGCATTTGTGGAACTTGTTGCGATTGTCTATGCTACCGAAAAACTTGTTGCTTGAGTACTTCAGCATACAATCATCAAACCAGATCACTGCCGTTTCCTGCCTAGGACAAAGCTTGCGGTTCTCAAGGCTTGCCTTCTCAAGGCAAGCTCTGCAATTCTGAGTTGTGACATTAGCTGTACAAATTCCAATCCCGTGTACTTGGTCTGAATCTTGACCCCATGGCTTTCCGGCAAAACCTCTAACAGACGCGGCGGTGGGTAACCAGGCGATGAGTTTGTCCCTGTTTGGGACAAAGCTGTTAGATTTATGCTTAGTGTTAGAACAAGTGTGCCTGGCTGGGAGGTCTGTTCCATGAACGGTTTGAAGAATAGCAGCGAGTGGACACAGGAAAAGAATGATCACAGAGTTTAAGGAACCCATTCTTAATTTCCCAGAACGTTTTCTTAAAGGTAAAGGATAGCAGGACATATGATGCTCGTTGCCGACTACTCCAAATGATCTGAGGTCCATTTTAATTTAGCCACATTGTATTTGGGAGCCTTGATTAATCAGTACATTTTGAGAAGAATTCTAATTGTGGTATCGGCCACACTTGATTTTACAGTTTAGTAAAATACATTTTAACTTCTAGCTGCAGATGCAGTAACATGTCGCTCTGTGGCAGACCCTGGCCAAAGCAAGATTGTTACAGTAAAGAAAAGACGGTCAAAACGTTATGCATGCAAATGTCATTTCAATCTAATCTTTTTACTTCACTTTCAATGCGTTACTTTATATCAAGATAATACATTATAGCAAGCCTTCAGTTCTTTTACTTCGTCCCAATTTTATTGTTGTACTCCAAGTTAAATTTTTACCCTTCCATTCTTTTGCCAACTATAATATTTTAATAGGTTCCATTGATATTTTTCATTACGGATCATTATTTTCGATTCAAGATTTTGATTTTTTTAAAATTATTTTTGTAAATGTTAATCTCAAAATAGTTGTATTGTTATTATTAGTAATAATAGTAGTTAAAGATAAAATAAAGTGCTTGTTAATAAAATGGAGATCATTTAAGTGAAGGCCGTTAATATATAGGCTCTAAAGGCATATACATTTTGATTTTATTTAACGTCAACTTTAGATTCCTTAAGCGAAAGGTGAAAGTTAAAATTATTCTCCAAGGGTAATCCAGCCCGATAAGCTGGTGGACTGATTAGAAATATTAGTGGTTGTTAATTAGTGGGCTTTGGTGCAAATGTGGGGTTTTGTACATCTTGGCAAGCAAAATTATGGGCAGTCTATTACAGGTTGAATCTTGCTTAGTTACATAGTTATTTCAGAATGGTTATGTTTATAGATTTAGCCTTGGTTGTATCCATCATTTCTAGTACACAAAGTCAAGTGGTAAATATTATGGTTACAGTTATCAAATAATTACGTTCTAGAAATTGGGAAGTGCGAGTGCATCATGTCTATCGAGAGAATAATCGTTGTAGCTACAAATTGTCATCAGGAGAGCGCAGGTTTCACGAACCTATTGACTGAATTTCTTCTTTGCTGTTTGCAAACTCAGTTGGAATTTCTCTCCATCGTGTAACTCATATATAGTTTTTTTCTTAGCCCGGTTATATATCACAAAAGAAAAAAAGAAGTTAAAATCACGTATGAGCAGCAAGGGCATTGCAATTTGCTCCAATTTAGAATAAGTCATGCCAAAGATGCTTCTTAATACAATTGTAAGAACAGAATTGAGAAAGAAGAATTCTCTAGGCCTCTTATGTAATGTTTCATGTATTATAATTTATATTAACATCCTCCCTTCTAACTTAAGGTGGTAAGTAGCTAGACATCTTGAATTTAAAATAAAACTCCTTTAAATCGTCAACGTAGCTGAATATAAAATAAAAATTTCACATATATGTAAGTGTTAACACACATTTTCATGACCCACGAGGGTTGTGGTGGAGCGGTTAGCTTCTCCATCCTTAACCAAGGTCTCGAGTTCGAGTCTTTAAGATAGAGTTGCTTTAAAAACTCGTGAAGGAGAGCTTAATTTATTGCCCGAGAGGGTCCTACCCGACTCAAATCCGGACTAATCGGTTGACCATATGGTGTCGGATACTAGGTGATTTAATAAAAAATAAACATACATTTTCGTGACTAAAGTAATAGAAGTCTAATCACTTGAGGTAGGAAAAGAGATTAAAAAAAGAAGTCAATATTATAAACAAGTCGATGTATTCTTTGGCCATAAGTCAAGAAGGAAACAATTTCTTAAAGTGTAGCTATTATGAAAATATTGTAATGTGCTTGACCGTACAAAAACACTTATCCTAAAACATGGCAATGGTAACTATTAATTTATAAAGTTTTAAATGTACATTTTTATGCGCATAATATTATGAAGTTCAAATCTTCTTACTAATCCCAATATTCGTAATTTTAATTCTTTTTTATTATAGAATCTAAGATAAGTAGTAAATTAATTTAAAATATAATAATAAACATATGATAAATTTATTTAGATATCTAACTGACAGTTCTCATCACTTTTATTAATTTTTTACTTAACTTAGTTTTATGCAATTTATTATTTAACGATCCATTTAGATAAAAATAATAGTTTTATATTTTCATATTGACAATTAAATTTAATAAAAAATTGTCTCTATGTTTAAATTTAAAATAAATGAAAAATTAAATAATAATGTTAATCAAGCTCGACAAAAGTTATCAATCAATTCTCTCTTTTATTTTAACTTCTTCTTACAAAATTATATAAGAAAAAATTGATATAACGTGTCGTGTTGATGTCCTTAACGTGGACCTATTTTTGTAATAAATTAAAATTTTAGATATTTTAGTATCATTTTTTAAATTATTATATAATTTCTACTAAAAGGATATAAAGACATTTTATAAAGATATTGGTTAAAATCTGTGGACGATGGCATTGATTTATTAGAGAACGAATTTTATATAAATTTTATTGAATAAGTTTTATTAAATTTACTTAATTTTCATAAATTATGAAAACTATAAAAATAGTTTTTGTTTTCTATTTTATTTGTCAATTATTAACTAATTATATTATTTAATTATTAATAAAAATTATAAATAATTTAATTCAATATTATATTTTTAATTATTTAATAAAAATATAATAATTTATTTTAATAATCTAATTAATCTAAAATTAATTTAAATACCAAATATTTAAAAAATAATTTTGATTAATATAATTTTAGTTTAAAAATATCTTTAAAAATATATACTTTTTAAATAAAATTATATTAATATAAATGTTATCTATAAATAAAAATTTGATTATTAAGTTATTTATCTTAATAATACATAAATTTTTTATGTAATATATAATTATTAAATACCAACAATTAAATAAATTTTTATTTATAAGAAAAACAGGTGTAGTGTTTAGCCCTCTTTTTCCATTGAGACTATAAAATCGTGAAACTCAACGATCACGAGAAAAGGTCAATTTTCTTCACGTTAATAATGAAATAAGTGTGAATATTACTTGATTTGATTGGCAATTGTTCAAAATTGAGCTTCTTATCTGTTGCAATATATGGGTGTACGTGATTTGGTGTTAAATTCAGAGAATATGATCGAGTAATTGCGTCCATATTGCTGCTGTTAACCACAACTGGTCTGAGTTCAAGATTCCAAATTGAAAAGCTTTGACCCATTCTATATTTTGATACTTTGGAGGTTATTTTACACTTTTGTTGTTAATGTAAGTTGGAATTTGATCATATTCTTCAGTTGAAAGAAATTGTTTGTTTTTCCATTTGTGATTTGTTTTTTCTTATATGGCTGTGTGTGAATTTATCCGAATTCGAATTTGGGTTTGATGGGTTAATTTATTTTCTTAAACCGTTAATTAAAGGTCTTCGCTTTTTGTGCGCAGTTGGGTCTGGGTAAGGTCGGATTGTTGAACAGTAATTATGGCGCAGAGTAATTGGGAAGCTGATAAAATGTATATGTGATTTACCTTTAAGATTCTTGGTTTCTATTTGTTATTAGTTTATTTACATTTCTCTAGCTTTTTCTACCCATGTAATAATTTTTGTTGGTGCTGGTACATTTCATAGGCTTGATGTTTACATATATGACTATTTGGTGAAAAAGAAGCTACATGCCACAGCGAAGTCATTCATGACTGAAGGAAAAGTTTCTCCTGATCCCGTAGGTAAGGTGATGTTTTCAAATATTTACCACTTTCTGTATTTTAGGCAATCGGGTATCTTGTTTGGATAATGGAGGTTGCTTTTGAATGATATGTGTATAGTTCATGCCTTAACTTCAGTTGGCTGACTACCACTTGAAGACTGTGTTAAAATGGTTTTGTTTGATCATTTATCTTCTGGCTTTATATAAAGCAATTGATGCTCCTGGAGGGTTTCTCTTCGAGTGGTGGTCTGTCTTCTGGGACATTTTTATTGCACGGACAAACGAGAAACATTCAGAGGCTGCTGCAGCATATATGGAGGTGGTATCTTAGATTTCTAATGAGAAGTAAAAACTGCTATCTGATTATGCACATTGTTAATTACACTCTGCTGTGGTCTTGACATTCAGGCACAACAAGTAAAAGCAAAGGAACAACAGTTGCAAATGCAGCAATTGCAATTACTGCGTCAAGCTCAGTTACAACGAGGAGGTTCAAACAATACAACTCTCGGTGGCCCAGTAAATGCTTTAAATTCTGATGGAATGATGGGGCAATCAAATGCCAGTGCAATGGCAGCAAAAATATACGAGGAACGTATGAAACATCCTAATGCAGTGGATTCAGATACATCTCAACCTCTTCTTGACGCTAGGATGGCCTTCCTAAAATCAACAACAAACCTTCCTGGGTAATCTCAGTTGCAATATCTAGTAGGATATCTTTTTAATTCTTCTCGTGTGTCCTTTTGATGCTCCCACAGTCAGTTGGTCCAGCTAAGTCCTGGAAGTGTGACTGCTGTATTGCAGCGCATGCAATATCTAGCATAGTAACATCTTAATTCTTTGCATGTATAGCCAGTTGGTCCAAGGAAATCCTGGAAGTGTGACTGCTGCATTACAGCAAATGCAGGTACAAACCAAAGTAGGTGACTGTAATACTTTGTCACATTTTTCTTCAAAGACTGACATATTTGATGCTCTTTAGTTTCCTTCTTAATTGGTTAGATTTATCGATTGATCCTCAATATGCAGGATACCAAAGGTGATATTAACTCAGGTGCTCGGAGATCCTTACCTATGTCTCCTTCTTCAACTTACGGACCAGGAATGATCCATTCAAGACCTGGAATAGGAAATGCAGGTAGATTTACCTTGTTTTGAATGATGAATGGGGTATTATTTTTGTTATGGTTTTGCTTTCCATATGAGCTTTGTTGACAATATTAGTATAGGATAATTTTTGTAAATCAATTAGTTACATTTAATGATATCAATGATAAAAGGGTTAGCAGACAAATGATAGCATACATTTAAATTACAGGTGGTGGTGATGTCCGTAGTGATCTACCACAGCTTGTAGTATACTTATTTGGGACTGATGAAAATAGCTATTAGCTTCTGAACTCTTCATATCCCTCTCGAAACTTGTCCTTTTTTGCCACTTCCACTTGACATTATCAATTAAAACATACAGTGAGGTTTTCACCAACTTAGTTGTTAAATGATTGTGTATTCGTTTTCCAAACAGTCCAGTCTCAAGGAGGGTTTCCATTATATCTATAACAAGTTGTGAGGATGCCATGCCTATATCCAGATTTTGGACCCTTATGCTTGTATCTTTAAACTTTGATGATTTTAGATATTCAAACACGTACTTAATGCTACTGCAGATTTCAAACTAGGGGTAGAAATGGTGGGATGCTTTGGGTAACTGGAGACAAGACCCTAAGCTTCAAGGCAAATTACAATAAGAAAGGCATGAAGTTAGGTAGAAGTGATGTTTAAGGCTGCAAACCAATTGATTATTTATGCATCCTCTGATAGCTTACACATTGCCTCATGCAAAGCTCTTCTAATGTTTCGTTGAAGTGCAAAGAATATTGGGCCATGGGCTTGTGTTTGAGTTGTTAGATGCAATATTTTGTATGATAGAGGTCTCTCTCCCTCTCTTATATATATATATATATATATTTGGGGTAAGGTTGTAGTCCTAATTTTCCCAGTAACTGAAAAAAATAATGAACTTGATCAGGCTTTAATAAAAAATTCAAGGCCTCTTTTCGGTTTTGAAACATGTTTAAAGAGTTAAACAAGGCCGATAAACTGGTCCATTTTGAAGGAACGAAAAGTTGTAGGACATGAGGTAGTGTTGTCTTTCCTAGCAATATCAAAAGATAAATAAGGAAACTGTTGCTTAATAGACACTAAAACAGATACTCCGGGGACAAGTTGTCATCTTCCAATAGCATTGGATGAATCTGTACTCCAATCACCAACACCGAGAGAAGCAGTGCTTTGTTGCACGCATGTTCTATGACATGCCGACTAGAGCCTCTTTTCATCTATTCTGCTTCAGGCTGCTTCCCTCTTGGAATACTTTTCTAGAGGCAGGTTTAAAGATTGTTGTGGGAGTGAAGTCAAGTGTAGAATCCACCTGTTTTTATTGGTAATGTGGACTTTTGAACGAAGGGGGAAAAAAAAAGTAATGTGAAAGACTAACACGGTAGTGTAACAATTAGTTGATGAGGAGAAGTTATTCCATTTATATTTACAATTTGTAGAGATTGCTGATAATACATCCTGGGGCAGTTTGATGATATATTCTTGAACATATATTCGGTGCCTGTTTTTGTGACCTTACTAGCAAAGGAAATACTTATAAGCAGTTTGCGGAAAAAGGCAGTTTATTTATTTATGATATAACAATTTGTTGGTGATATGCTAATATTCTCTACATATACTATACAGTTGTATCTAGATTATATTGAGATATAGGCTGTATAT
>JANVCL010000003.1:31986507-31999209 GCA_026546855.1 Erythroxylum incrassatum | reverse complement strand
TGGTTAATCTAGCAGCTATAAATGTAAAGGCTCATTCATTGAATAAAGTATTCCTTTACAGAGCAATTAAAACTCATTTCTTTCTTTCTGCGATTTATATTCTTTCAAACGTTTTTACTTTTGAAACCAACAAATTGGTATCAGAGCTTTCTTCTTAAGGGACCGTGAGTTATGGAAGCACAAGCTAGCTTTTCTCAAATCGCTCTCCCTGTCTTTGACGGAGAAAACTATCAAATGTGGGCTGTGAGAATGGAATCCCATTTGGAAGCCCTAGATGTATGGGAAGCCGTGGAAGAGGATTATGAAGTCGCTCCGCTGCCGAACAATCCCACCGTGGCTCAGATAAAAAATCATAAGGAAGGAAAAACCAAAAAATCGAAGGCCAAATCATGTTTATTTGCTGCAGTTTCGAAGACTATCTTCACAAGGATTATGTCTCTTAAGTCAGCAAAAGAGATTTGGGATTATTTGAAGAAGGAATATGCTGGAGATGAGAGGATTCGTGGGATGCAGGTTCTCAATCTGATAAGGGAATTTGAGCTCCAAAAAATGAAGGAGTCAGAGACAGTCAAAGACTACTCAGACAGATTACTCGAAATCGTCAACAAGGTAAGGCTACTCGGCACTGATTTTTCTGATTCAAGGATTGTACAGAAAATTATTGTTACTGCGCCTGAAAAATACGAAGCATCAATAACTACCTTGGAGAATACGAGGGATCTATCCAAGATCACTTTGGCAGAATTAATAAACTCTCTGCAGGCTCAAGAGCAGAGACGACTTATGAGACACAATGATTCTGTTGAGGGAGCTTTACAAGCCAAGCATCAGGATTCCAGCCGAGGCAAAGGCAGAAATTCGAAGGGCAATTACCCTCCTTGCAAGCATTGTGACAAACTAGGGCACCCATCGTACAAATGCTGGAGAAGACCAGATGCGAAGTGCAGCAAGTGCAATCAGGTTGGGCATGAAGCAGTGATCTGCAGAGACAAGTCTCAAAAACAAGAAGTAGATGCTCAAGTTGCTGATCAAGATGAGGAAGATCAGATGTTTGTGGCAACATGTTTTTCCGCAAAAACAACCTCAGAAAGTTGGCTGATTGATAGCGGTTGTACTAACCACATGACGTTCAACAAAACCCTCTTCAAGGATTTGAAACCCACGAAAATCGTGAAAGTCAGGATAGGCAATGGTGACTATATTTCAGCGAAAGGAAAAGGAACCATCGCAATCACAACAATCTCAGGTACAAAAACAATTTCAGATGTTCTTTACGTACCAGATATTGACCAAAATTTATTTAGCGTGGGTCAGTTACTTGAAAAAGGACTTAAAGTGTACTTTGAGAATTTGCATTGTTTGGTTTACGATGCTACTGGAGAATTGATTTTGCGAGTCAAAATGAGAGGTAAAAGCTTCTCATTTGATCCAACAGAGGAGGAGCATGCTGCTTATTTATCTGAGACCAACATCACTGAAATATGGCACAAAAGACTCGGTCACTGTCATATTCAGCGAATGTTAGAAATGAAGAAGAATGAGATGACAAAAGGCTTACCAATTCTAGTTGATCGATTGCCAAATTGTCATGCCTGTCAATTTGGTAAACAAAATAGGTTGCCGTTCCCAAAATCAACTTGGAGGGCCATACAAAAGCTGCAACTCATTCACACTGATGTAGCCGGACCTCAAAGAACACGATCACTACAAGGTAGTCTCTATTATATCCTCTTTATCGATGATTTCTCAAGAATGTGTTGGATTTTTTTCTTGAAATTCAAGTCAGAGGTAGCTGAAGTTTTCTGGAAGTTCAAAAACATGGTTGAAAACCAAAGTGGCTGCAAAATTCAAGTTTTGAGATCGGACAACGGAAAAGAATACACCTCGGCGAAATTTAATTCTTTTTGTGAAGAAGCTGGAATTGAACATCAGCTTACTGCTCCCTACACTCCACAGCAAAACGGAGTTAGTGAAAGGAGAAATAGATATGTTATGGAGATGGCTCGATGCATGCTTCATGAGAAGGAGTTGCCTAAAGAATACTGGGCCGAAGCTACAAACACAGCAGTGTTTCTACAAAACAGACTTCCTTGCAAAGCTTTGAAAAATAAAACTCCATTTGAGGCCTGGTATGGTTTTAAACCTTCGCTGAGTTTTCTTAAAGTTTTTGGCTGTGTGTGTTTCTCTTATATCCCACAGGTTAAACGTGACAAACTCGACAAGAAAGCTACTCCGGGCATTTTTGTAGGCTATAGCACAGTTTCTAAGGCCTACAAAGTTTATCATCCACAAACAAATAGAATGACTATTACTCGAGACGTTCATTTCAACGAGGATGAGAAATGGAACTGGAATTCAAAAAATTCAGATAGCGTCTCTCAAGAACTTGCAGTTAACCTTCCGACAATGCAAGAAAATGACGAGGCAGAGCAAACAAACGACCAATGGCTGATTGATGATACTCCAGTCAGAGGAACAAGAACACTAGCAAACATCTATGCGCGTTGTAATGTAGTAATATGCGAACCTGCTGGGCATGAAGAAGCTCTTAAAAATCCAAAATGGAAGGAAGCAATGGAGGCTGAAATTTCAATGATTGAAAAAAACAAAACCTGGGAATTAGTTGCTAGACCTGAAGACAGAAAAGTGATCGGAGTAAAGTGGGTGTATCGGACGAAACTAAATGCAGACAGCTCCATCAACAAATACAAGGCCAGACTTGTCGTTAAGGGTTATGCTCAGATTTTCGGCGTTGATTATTCCGAAACCTTCGCTCCAGTTGCTCGATTAGACACGATCAGAATGTTGCTAGCTGTCGCAGCACAGAATAGTTGGAAGGTTTTTCAATTAGATGTAAAATCAGCTTTTCTAAATGGTGTTTTGCAGGAAGAAATATACGTCGAGCAGCCGGACGGATTCGTAGTTCCAGGAAAAGAAGATAAGGTGTACTTGCTAAAAAAGGCACTCTACAGATTAAAACAGGCGCCCAGAGCGTGGTACAGCAGAATAGATGATCATTTGCTGAGTTTGGGCTTCACGAAAAGTTTATCCGAGACAACTTTATATGTTAAACTAAAAGGCAGTGATGTGCTTATAGTATCGTTGTACGTTGACGATCTTTTGATAACAGGAAATAATATGGAGCTGATTGAAGAGTTCAAACAAGAAATGAAACAGGTTTTTGAAATGACCGATCTTGGTCTAATGTCCTACTTTCTTGGGATGGAGATCAAGCAAAGCACTAATGAAGTTTTCCTCTGCCAAAAGAAATATGCAAAAGAAATTCTAAAGAAATTTCAGATGGCGGAATGCAAAGCTGTTAGCACACCAATGAATCAAAAAGAGAAGCTGAGTAAGGAGGATGGAGCTGATAAAGTTGATGAGGCTTATTATAGAAGCTTGATTGGATGCTTAATGTATCTCACTGCAACAAGACCCGACATCTTATTTGCTGTAAGTCTCTTATCTCGATTTATGCATTGTGCTAGTGAATTGCATTTACAAGCAGCAAAAAGAGTACTGAGATATGTCAAAGGTACAATTAATTATGGTGTCAAGTTCGCAAAATGCAAAAAGTTTGAGTTATGTGGATTCTCGGATAGCGACTGGGCTGGTTCTATAGATGATATGAAAAGTACTTCAGGTTACTGTTTCAGTTTGGGTTCGGGAGTTTTCTCATGGTGCTCAAAGAAGCAAGAAACTGTCGCACAATCGACTGCCGAAGCAGAATTTATTGCAGCTACAGCAGCAGTCAACCAAGCCTTATGGCTGAAAAAGCTCATGTATGATTTGGATATGAAGCAAAAAAATGTCACTGAAATTTTTGTTGATAATCAAGCAGCAATTGCAATCTCTCACAATCCAGTATTCCATGGGAAGACAAAGCATTTCAATATTAAACTTTTCTTCTTAAGGGAGGTTCAAAACAATGGAGAAGTAACACTAGTCTACTGCAAATCTGAAGATCAATTGGCTGACTTGTTTACAAAGCCACTTCCAGTGAGCAAATTTGAAGATCTAAGGGAGAAGATTGGAGTTTGCAGTTCTCAAAGCAAGGAGGAGTGTTAGATATTTGCTTTTAGAACTTGAATAAATCCCACGTGGACTCTTTATTATTTATCTTTTATTGTTGCAGCTTTGAATTAGTCAATAAGCTTGACCTATTCTTTAGGGGTTAAGCAGCTAGCCAGTAGAGTATCCGTATTTTTCTCTTTTTTGGTTAATCTAGCAGCTATAAATGTAAAGGCTCATTCATTGAATAAAGTATTCCTTTACAGAGCAATTAAAACTCATCTCTTTCTTCCTGCGATTTATATTCTTTCAAACGTTTTTACTTCTGAAACCAACACACACCATCAAGGCTTAGAGTTTGGGGCGTGGATTAACAGTGACTCTAGTAGCCAACTACGAAACATGGACTAGCAAACAGAGAATCGATCGATCGCTTCCGTATTAAGGTCATTCCTTATAAAAATCTACAAATCCAAACCGAATCAATTCAAGATGTGCTAAAATTGTTTATATCATCTTCGTATTAGGCTAGAATATTGTTCCTCAATCTTATAAGATTTTTATTATTTACTTTTCACTAAACTTTAAAAGGGTCCGTCCATGACCTCTTCTATCGTGAAAACACAGAGTTCTATTATCGTGTAAAAGATGATCTTGTTATAATATGTTCTCAATCTCATAAGAGATGCAAAAATGGCTTAAGAAACGTATTATTCACACATAAAATAAATCATGACCATATTGATAATAGTTAGAAAGTTGCATAAGCAATATGTTCTCAATCAGTTATATTCTCCCACTTTAGTAGAAGAAAAGGTAAAATCGTAGAAAGGGATTTCAAATTTCATTTTAATTCCTCGAGGTAATCACATAAAAGTCAATGAATTTAAGATAGGATACAGCTAACGCTTGCTTACTAATAAGTCTTTTCTGGAAGAACATCTAAAAATCATATTTATTTTTATGTATCTCTAATTCCAACTGGGAGTAATAGTAAAATCCCATTGATCTCCTTCCCAGTTTATTTGAGGAACATGCTCAAATCTGTAAGAAATAGATTCTAAAATTTCCCCATCAACTGTTTCTGTAATTGATTTTTAAGCAAAGGATGGCAGAGCTGTAACCTGTATACTAAAAGATATGAAAGAATTTGTGATGTCCAATTTTTTAGTCTAAACTCCTTATCTGTTCAGATCAGTTGGGAGAATGACCATCAACTTTAATTTCAATCTCTTCCAACCTAATATTCATGATGAGAATTCCTCCTGCTACACTTCGTTTGATGCAAGATAAAACAAGAAATTCATACCATCTGCTCAGCCATACACAGGCAAACCATTGGTCATAGAGTGACATTACCTAGCATTGTAAAGCATTAAACTCGAAATACAAGTTATGAAGCATTTCTGCGGTGTACTGTTTCAGCTCTCTTGCTTTGCCCAGACATACCTCAACATCCTTCCAGCATGAGAGCCTGGAGTATAACTCTGCTATAGTATGCCAAACTTCAAAATTCAATGGCTTTATCGTCCTCACCTTATAACACAAGTACATGGAAAAGTCAAATATCTCTAGCAGTCAGTCTGTATCCTAACAATGGTTGACGTGAATGGAATTGATTTTTCTAAGCCTTTACATAAACACTACAGGATACATGACTTAAACCTGATTTGTCTAATTGACTGTTTGGCATTTGATGAGAAAGGGTGTTATAGCGAACGACATCACAATATAAGTTTTGTTCCAAATCAACTGGCAATAGTACTTATGTAATTTTGTTTCAAAGAAGAGAAACAAGCATGGATATGTTGGAAGCCAACGAACAAGCCATCCTCACCATGCCTTTGGAAGAATTATTGTATGCTATAGATCCAATAAAATCCAACTGGATATGTTGGAAGCCAACGAACAAGCCATGCATCTGCATGTCACCTTTTTAAAGGAACACACTAACATCAATATATCCTTCATCTACGCAAGTAATTTTGGTTTTCATCGAAGAACTCTATGGAATAATCTTAGACATATCAACAGCTCTATCATCACTAAGCCTTGGTTGATTTGCGGAGATTTTAACTCTACACTCTATGCATAAGCTCAAGGCCATACTAACCTCAAGAATTTTACAACAAATTTCAAGGATTGTGTTGAACACCTTAGGGTGATAGACCTCAAATATGTTGGAATTTTAAAATGAAAACTAACTAA
Organism: Erythroxylum incrassatum; assembly: GCA_026546855.1. Taxonomy (NCBI): domain Eukaryota; kingdom Viridiplantae; phylum Streptophyta; class Magnoliopsida; order Malpighiales; family Erythroxylaceae; genus Erythroxylum; species Erythroxylum incrassatum. Next base: position 31,992,990 of record JANVCL010000003.1, on the reverse strand, counting down.
AATAAAGTAGAATAGGGAAGAGAGAATGCAAAAAACATTTTATTGATTGATCCTATTATATTAGCATGAAGACCTAAATATATAGATAATGAAATAACAAACTTAGCTAATATTTAGATAAAATAAATCAAATTCAAAATTTTAAATCCTAACTAGATAACAACTTTATCTAATTAAAAGATAAAATTTTATCCTTTAACAAATATCTTATCTTTAAACAAAATCTTTAATTTTAACTTTGAATCAATATTTTCAACAAACCATTAGTTATAAGGTATGACAAAGTCTATTCTCCTGTCACCTTAAGTAATTTCTCAAGGGTCTTTTCTAGCTAAAGAGAACAACAAGAACAACATAGGTGATTATGCAGTAGAGGACATGCGTAATTGCTAATACAAAGATGAATGTGGAGCTGGTGGATACTGTATGCTGATACGAATGCAACTTTTCCCTGAAAACAAACATGGGCAAAACCTGACGTTAAGTTCTGGGTTGCTGCAGACAACTTGGAAGGATACAATAGCTTTTGAAAAATTTCATATCAGACATGTTCTTTTGACTTTGAGCACATTCAGGTATTTGTTATTACCTTTTCAGTTACACTTGTCATACTTTGATGTTGCTAAACTGCGCCTAGGAATTGGATCCATGTCAATGAACTGTCGAAGTCTCCGAGGATTGTTGTCTGAATCATATTCTTCCTCTCCCGTTTTTTACTGCAAGGATGCCATGTTGATGCCACACTCTTGGATGTGCAAATATCAGAAATAAATCCTCGGGATACAGTCAGGAGCAAGGATATGAATCCCGTAAACATGAGTTCTGCATTAAGAACAATGAACCAGAAAAGGGTTAGTTTCTGAATGAATCCCAAGTTTTCACTGAAATTGTCAAGGAATGACTTTGAGCAAAATATGAGCTATCTGTACCTGCTTTGAGCTTTTCAAGAGCTTCCACTAGAGCTCGCCTGTTCTTTGAAGCCACTGTAAAGGAATCACAGAAAACCAGAATTAGTCCTCGAAGGAGTTGTTCATGGCTGCAGCAGTTTCATCAGCTTTAAACATTCTTGTCAGGTTAGTCTCTAATCATCCTAAACTCTAACTGGATGTGTCGGTTACCTTTCCAATGATGTGAATAAGATGTTCAATGACAATGGAGATGGCAAGCAACACAAAGCAGACACTTGCAACAGCCCATGTTGGTGTCGCCTCCAGGGAACAAGCTTTATTGGTATCAGACATGGTGACAGTTTAATGGACGTAGCCTCTGGAAATGCCAAAAAAGAAAGAAAAAAAAAGAACTCTTGAGATATCACTAAGAAGTGTTTAACGAACTCAGCCAATAATGGAGCAGAAGGAATATGGTAGAGAATTGCAGAACCTCAAGTTTATAACAAATTTATTAACATTATTTTAGTTAATAAATTAATGTTGTTTAAAATTTAAGAACTCGGAAGGTAATGTATTTAATTAATTGTTTTCTTCATCAATATTCAAAAATTAAACATTAGTCTATTTTTTTACGGACAAGGGCATAAAACAAAATGAGAAAATGTCAAAGACTAAAGAACAAAACTATGTTTTAATTTAATTTATTAATAGTACATTTCATTATAAAATATAGCGTGAGAAACCAGGTTTTCTATTACCAACCTCAGAATTCCTTGTGGCCATTGAAATTGTTCTTAAGAGCAAACTTTGTAGGAATATGGTCATTTTCTGCATTGGAGTCCGTCTGTGATTAGGCAAACCCATACATTGTTCTGATTTGTGGCCTTTTCAATGTCACACAAGCTTCTGGTTTATTCAATTATTTTAAGTTAACAAATTGAAGTTGGATCTATTTTTGAGTAGGTGTATATCAAACCGACAGCTTCTTTTTCCTGGTAGAATAGACCATGAATTGGAGCTATATGACTACAACATTATCCAGAGAAGGAGGAGATGCTCTTTTACATTCTACACAATAACCACTGTTTCTTTTTCTTTTGCCTCTAATCTTTTGTTGGATCATCATATTGCCTACAACTATCCTGTTATCTTTGTCCAATGTGGGATGAATCTATATTGAAAAGGTGCTATAGTCTTTTCAAATGGGTCAATCAAAGCCAGTTTGCACTTCTTTAGCATTATATTTTAAACTTGATACAGGTGCGTTATCTAGTCCAGACATAGAGAAGGATTACATGAAGCAAGCTTCTTACTCTACTATACTTGGCTGTGCCAGAAAGAATAGAACAGTTCGTGGACTCCACACTTGTGTAGAGACTTGGAAGAAGCAACCATGTCGATGCGGGGAGGTGAAATACAGAAAGATGGTCAAACCAGCAACCGGAACTTGTTGAATACTAATAAATTTTAATTTCTTAATTTTAGTTTGACTAATCTCTTAAATTTAAGTTGGACTATTTTTTCACAAATTAACTATGAATCAATTTCAATTTTTTAATTTAAGTTAAATTATCTTTTCACAATTATAGTTAAAATAGAAGAAGACTTCTAATTCAATGTTCAATATAAAAGGAACTAGAACACAATGTTATTGTTTTCAAACAATTAAACAATAGTTGAGGTTCTCTGTTCCCAGTTATAATTTTTACTAAGCTCAACTACAACTAATTGAATACTAATGAGTTTTAATTTCTTAATTTGAGTTGGACTATCTTTTTAAAATTAAATATTATCAATTGAGATTTTCTAGTTTAAGTTGGATTATATATTCTCACAAATTAACTATGAATCAACTTCGATTTCCTAATTTAAATTAAACTATCTTTTCACAATTAGACTTAATATAGAAGAAGACTTCTAACCCATTGTTCAATATAAAAGAAACTAGAGCACGTAACTTAATGTTATCGTTTTCAAACAATTATACACTAATTGAAGAGAAGCAGTTGAAGTTCTTTATTCTCAATTATAATTTTTACTAAGCTCGACTGCAACCAAAGGTATGTTTATTCTATTGTATTAGCATGATTTCATTGGTTTCTAAATCACAGAAATTATAGTTTTTTACTTTTCCCTTCTTTTTTTTTGGTCGTAGAGAAAGTTATGAAGAAGACAAGTGGATGTTGGTCAAATCTTCCACCAGAGTTATTGGACATTATTGAAGATGAGATTGCGGTGTGCATTGATAAATTACGTTTTTCTTGTGTTTGCAAAATCTGGCAATCTATGGCTGAGATACCTAATCATAACGAAATACCATGGTTGGTGGTACCAAATTATAGATCCAGTACCATCTCATCATCCTATGGATTGCATAATTTACTAAACAATAAGGTTTACAGTATTGATCTGGAAGGAGTCAAGGGGAAACTATTTAAAGGTTTATCACATGGTTGGCTAGTTGTAGTTGATCGTATATCTACTAAGATTAATCTCATAAATCCCATTACAAAAGCTCAAGTGCAGCTTCCACCAAGACACAAGTTCCCTGATGTTTTAAGATATCAGCCAGGAGAAGACGAAGACCTCACATATTGGGATTTTCGTGGACAAAAAATTTTGACAGGATCTTCTTCTGATGCTAATTATTATGGATTGCATAGGGTTATTTTATCTTCTAATCCCAGTTCAAATAACTACATAGCTGCTTCAATATACGATCAGTACTCTAAATTGGCATTTTGCAGGAGGGGAGATACAGAATGGATTAATATAGATGATGAAACAGGTTACGACGATATTATTTTTCATAAGGACGAATTATATGGTTTTAGTAGTGGGATGAGTCTTTCAATTTTTGATGTTAGTTCTTGGATACCAAAACTCATAGAGGTTATACCTTTCCCAAAAGGTAGATATGGGTATTTTTGGTCATATTTGGTAGAACATTGTGGTCAAATTTTATTGATACTACGGAGGTTAAAATGGGAGGAAGAACGGCAAAGAGAAATAACTCAATACTTCAATGTCTACAAGTTACATAGAAGCGATAAATCATGGTCAGAGTTGTCAGATATTGGAGGTGGCTTGGTATTTGTGGGATTAAACAGTTCGTTTTCTATATCATCGGTTAATTTACCGACAGGATGGAAGGGAAATAAAATCTATTTTACAGATAATCTTTTTGATTTTCTAGAAGAAGGTGTTAAAGGTGGATACGATTTTGGTATTTATGATATGGTGGAGAAAGATATCTATAGATTTGAGGATTATACATCTAATAGGTTGATATGGCCTCCACCAGTATGGATTACGCTAAATTCTTCTTAATTTTTTAAAAAACAGTTCCTTTTGTTATCATATTTAGTTTTTCATTTATGTTTTATTTAAATGCATGCATATTAGAGAATCTGACTTTAGAAAATTATTGTTGTATAAGTAATTAGCATCAATATACGGTGAATAAAATTAAAGTTTATATAAGAGAATGATAAAAATAGTCCAACTTCTTTTAAAACAGTCGTTTATAAATATAAAAAAATCCTTTGTTTTAACCCAACGTTCAGTTTGTTAGTTTGAGTTTCATTATTTATTGACGAGTGCAAGGCCAAATGGATATCCTTCCCAGCGTTCAGTTATTAGTTCGAGTTTCATTATTTATTGATGAGTGCAAGGCCAACTGGATATCCTTAGCATGCGTAGAATACAAATAGGTGGAAAGGACTTAGTTGCAATTATCAATATTTAAATATTAATAATGCAATCTATTTATATTACTTTAATTAAATAATAAAAGAAGTAATATTTGTATCAAATACAGAGACAAGACAATGAGTCGGAGAGCTTTTTTCTTTTTCGCAAGGCAATGTGAGCTACTAATATTTCAATGAGGAACAGTACATGAGGAAAATATTCAATATTAAAAAAGTGAGCTTCCACCTTGTTCTTCCTCCTCCGACGAGTCACTTGCAACACGTCTATAACAAAACAAAACAAAAATAATTAAACATATTAATTAATAGAATAAATAAATAATTCAATTTTAATTTTTACCTGGAATGAAATTCACTGATATGCTGTTGTAGGTTATTTTTATTCGTACAACCCATTCCACATATTTGACAAAACTCTTTAAACCTCTTGTCTTTGTGAAATGTGCGACAGTGATCCCTCAGCCCATTTTTGTCAAATGTTCTATCTCGCTGACAAATGGTGTAGGAAAACTCCATTGATTGATGACTCAACTTTTAAAATCAAGAGAAGAATACAAAAGTAGAGAAGAAATTTTCAACTATCAATAACAATTCCTTCAATTAGTGTATATATACAAAATTTTCACACTTTTGGTATTCTACACCAAATCAGTCACTCTTTTAGTTCTTCACCTACTAGGTCACACTCTTTTAGTTGGTCCAAAGACACCTAATAAATGTGTGGCTCATCAAAAACCTTTCATATTTAAAAGTGAAAAAACTAATGGCAGTTCCTTCATAATTACATATTTACATCATTACAATTGCGTGTTATTTATTAAAAAATGGACAAGCTATGAAGGAAAACAAAACAAATAAGAACTATGCACTGACCCAATTACACGATTCATGGTCAATTACACGATTCACAATTTCAGTGTCCCAATGATCAAGTTTATTATAGTACCTGAAGAGAACCAGACGGATCAGCTTCAGTGTCCCATTATGCAGTTGATCTGCTATTTTTAAAGGCTTGACGAACTGGTCCTTACAATTAAGGGGCAAATGGCAACCATAGATAAGCATACCATCCTGTCAGAACAAGAGATTATACAAATTAGTTCTTGATCTGCACATTGTAATGTATAAATCTCAGAAATTTCAAGGAAAACAAGGCCTTAACCATTTGTGTTGGACATCGGGAATGTACAGGTTAGCACAGGGCATTATTGTTACTCAAGTTTACATGCCCACATTTAGTTCCATCACTGAAAATCTAGGAGTTATTCTTCAAGGTTAGCACATCGTCTTCTAGTTTCTCCAAGTTCAAAAGTTCAAATTGACACCCGTGGCAAATTAACCTATAACCAACAAGATCAACAACTAAAAGTCGGATTTAACAGTAGTATGAAACAGGAAAAAATACAGAAAAGTATCGCATCAATCCTCACAGATTTCGGGATATGAACAATGCTCTCAACATGAACGTTACAAATTCAGCACAAGAGAATTCAAGAAGTATGTTATTAAAGACTGCAGACGAATGTAGACAATAGCAATTACCGGGCCCTGTTCTTCTAGCTCTTCCTGCACGTTGAGCAGTAGATGCCTTGCTAGTCCACAATTTCTGTCCTTTTTGAGAAATGTAAAATTACAGGAAATTGTCTGGTAGGAACTTTAATTACAGGGGGAGACTTTGAAACAACTTTCTTCCAAACACAAGTCTTCCACCCGCAAGGTGGCACTTATCAGAATAAGTCTAGGAAATACCCTCCCTTTAGGATCTATATGTTTCTCAGAAAGAATATCTTTTGCTGGTCCCCGTATGTCTTCTGCATGGAGCAATAGATTATGTCTAATAAGTACAAATAAGAAAGCAAAAAAGACCATAATATTGTGTG
>JANVCL010000003.1:31915751-31956788 GCA_026546855.1 Erythroxylum incrassatum | reverse complement strand
GAACCAGCTAGCTCTGGGTTTGAGTGGCATTTCACCCCTAACCACAACTCATCCGCTGATTCTTCAACATCAATCGATTTGGACCGCCTAAAGCTGGAGGAGCTAGGTCATCGAATACTAGTACATTTGTATTGTTCTTTATTGGTTTTGAAGATCATTTTTCTGCCATTGTTGTGTTTTGCCATATTCGTGTTTAAGGGCAGAGCCACATTGGGGGGCACTTGCCCCCGCTGGCTCCAAAAAGTTTTATATAAAAAATTTATTATTTTAAGTTTTTGATCTTATAAAAAAACAAAATTTTGTTTCCATTAAAACTTTTCCTCTACTAAAAACAAAATTTTGTTCTTATTAAAATTTTCTCCTATTTAAAAAATTTTATGGATCCATCCCTGTGCGTGTTGCTTGTGTGTGCATTCTGCTGTGGTAGTAAACCTTGGTGCAGAGCTTATCAGCTAATAAGGCCTTCACATCTAAACTTATTACTACAAAGGCCATTGCTTTATTTTTGTACTTTTCTCACCCGCCATGGAGGACGATACTGGCAATAGTAACCACTGCCATAGAACTGGCAACGACCACAATGCCGCCGGCTTTGGCGCCGTTTTCGGTGGTTTCATGGAGATGACGAAATTCGATAATGCCGTGTGGATAATGAAGTGCCCTTCTTTTTATTCTGTATTCTATGTTCTATCCCTCTCTCTCGCTTTCTCTTACTGTTCTTTATTGCATTCTTCGATTGGTGGGGTTTTTTGTATTAATTTCAAGGTGCCAAACAATGGTTTTAGGCTATGGACTTTATTGATTGAGTTTTAGTTTTTGTTCAAAGGTTGTGCCTTCGTATCATAGTGATTGAGGAGAAGGGTTTTACATGAATCATGTGAATGATTCATTGTGTTACGTATAAAAATATTGTAGCTGTTACACAGCTTTAACCAGTATAAAACTTTAACTGTTTCTCTCACAAGGAAGGATATGAATTAGCTAATGTGTGTGTCTCTCTTTTTCTCTCTAAAGTTCTCTGTTGTTCTCTCTTTTTTCTAGACCCTTCTCTTTCTCCTTCTCTCTTCTGTTGTTCATTTTCATCCGCAACACATTGGCTATTGTTGTGATTTCTTTATCTTTATTACTCTTTGTGGATGATGCTAAAGGAAAAGAGTGTCTTAATAGCTTTGGCAAATTTGAGGGTTTAAAGTTTGGAGATTTTGTTGAGTGATTCCTCTGAATGGGTGTTCAGTTAACCATGGAAATGACTGGCATTGGTCTGGGAATGCACCCCAGTCTTACCATGTAGATTTCTAAAGACTTCAGCCCCAAGTCTTGTGTTAGCTTATCCGTCTCAAGGTCGGTATGCATCCTTTTATGGTGTTCATGTCTTCCAGGGAAGCTGCTTTTTTTCTAGAGTCTACTACTTTTTACTTGTATAATATTTGAAGCTCAGATAATGAAACTACATCAGATTTGGAGATTCCATTTCTTGCAGGGGAACTGCATGTGAAAGGGAAAGTACTGAACAAATTGGGCATGGGCTCTTATAATGAAAACCTTGAGAGCTATGGCAAGCAAAAGAAATAGGCCAACACAGGTTTGCCTTTTAGTGAACATCTTTGGCATCACACTTTTAAGGTTGATTTGGTGTCTTTAATCCTTACTTTGCTCCCTTTTCAGGCTATTGAAAATGACATGGGAACTCATAGGAAGCCTATGCCATGGATGATCTTTACTGGGTTGAGTGTTCTTTGGCTAACTTGTTCTTCCCTGATAATTCCACAAATGGTTTATTCTCTTCAAATCCTGACATATGCAGTGGCCCTTGACTCTGATATGATCGGACTTATCTCATTGAGAGTAATGGGATTGACTAGAAGGAACATGTTTGCCATACCAGAGGGATGAGAAGTTGAAGAGGACTAGAAGAAACCGGGAAGATATGGAACAGATTATGTTTAAACTATTTTAAAGGCAAATTGCTTGTATATTGCTTCTTTAATGCTGTCCATGCATTGTACTGTAGAACTCTGTTTATGATAACTAAAACTTGTGGCATTTATTGCCATTCTTTACATCTTCTCTGTTCTGGTCAAATAAGTACCAATCAATTTATTAACAATATAACTTTTCACTTTTTTTCCCTTTAAATCAAAATTATTTAAAAAATTGAGAGATAAAGTAATTAAGTCTAATGAGAATATTAAGTAATATAATAATTAGATTTTATTTCATCTTACCTACAATTAATAGCATTAATATCTAATTATCTTTATCAAATAAATTTTTATAATATTTCTTGTAAATAAGAAAGATAGAAGAAAAACTCTGAACAATCAGTAAAAGTTGATGTTTTGTAATCGTAAAATTACAGTTTCAAATAATGTAAATAACTTCTTTAAAGGTTTTTAATGTTAAAAATTTTAAGAGTTTTTGTTAACTCACCTAATTATTTATTCAATATATGAATTATTTATTTATGTATCAAAAAACAATATTAAAATTTTCATTCTAGAAAAAAGGTATAAAGAGGGAAACAAATATATTGGTTGACCAACCCAAAAATAACTACCAAACCAATATAAATGTACTTTTAACGGCTCCATTATTGCTGTTTTGTTGAGCTAACAAAAAAAAAAGAACAAGGCTCGTTGTTCCCACGTTGTTCAAACTTTGACAACTTCACAAAGGCGTGTGGTCAGCACGAAGACGCCGGCCACTCTTGTCTTTCTTTTTTGTTTTTTTAAATGTCATCATCAAGCCTTGGTTCTCACCAACTCATTTTGATTCTTTCCCTCCTCTCCATTTTCACGTTTCTCTAGTTTGGACTCTCCACCTCTCCATTTTTCGCTCGAAAGAGAAGGTACGGTTTTGGTATTTTGGTTTTGATGTAACTATGGTCGTTGTTCGGCCTTAGATCGATAATTCTGATGTGGGTTTTGGTTTTTGAGTTTCAATATCGGCTCACACGCTACTGCTAAATTGCCTTTCATGGGAAAGATTGAATTTTTGCTGATTTAGATGTTTACAATTTCGTTGATTCGAAGTTTTTATAGCATTGAGATTTTGCATAGTCAATTGTTGAATCTGGGTTTATGTGGGTGGATTTCTTGATCGTGTGGTTATCGAGTAAAAGTTTGAGCCGTTAGAGAACTTGACGAATGTTTTGGATAATTATACTGTCCGCACTAAATCGAAAAGACCAATATCATAATGATCCATGTGTTCTTTCCCTTAGTTTTTTTCAAGATTGAACGTTGACCACCTGGTTTCTTCCTTTTAAACACTCATGATTATATGTTGTGTGGTTAGTTTGATAACTCCAAGTTAGATCTTTGAGTTTTTCGACGGTTTATCCGGTTCGCACCCGAAAAAGTTTGGATTACTCTCTGATTGCACTTCGGTATTGATGTGCAGGTAAAGTTTGCTGCCCTACTAAGATGGATTCTCTCTTCAGCGGATTAAATGAGGAGTCTGCACCTTCTCAAGTGGACATGCTTAGATGTCCATTTTTGAGAAACATTAATGAACCAACTAATTTTTCCTTCTCCTCATCCATTCCTTTCCAGATGCCTGTAAGTTATTTCCTTGGATTTTTTTTTCCCTTATGCGTTTCAATAATCACTCTATCTTTGGAAGTGAAGCTTCTTTAGGTTGGAGAAGCACAAGTTTTGACTTGTCTTCCTTTTCTTTAATTTAATGTCTCACATTAAATTCTGGTACAGATTTGAAACTTAGGTTGTGTTTTTGCCAACTTCTTTTGCCAGGCACAAAAAGGGAAAGGTCCAATCTTTGAAGATGGCCCGAATTTCGAAGTTGCATTCAGGCTATTCCATGGACGAGAGGGAGTAGTCCCACTTTCTGAAAGATCATTCTCACACACTGAGAAAGTGGAGCGAAAACCAAGCCTAGTGGGGTTAAATCCTTTAGCTGCAAAGGCGGCCACCATTAGTCTTTCATCTTTTGGACCTGGAGGTCCATTCAGCTTTGATTCATTCTCTAAGAAGTGGGGTAATCAGAAGAAAAATCACAGTTCATCCAAGAAGGAGTCTTCTTCAAAGGTAAATAATCTAGTTTTACTATTTAATCGGTTCTCTTGAAGAACTTTGGGTCAAAGTTCAAGATTACAGTCTTAAGTAACTTCTTCATTGATCTAGCATTTTTTTTCATGTTTTCATGTAGGGAGGGCAATCTAATCATGAAGCAATGGGCAATGAATGGCTGCAAAGTGGTAACTGTCCTATTGCAAAATCGTATCGAGCAGTCAGTAACGTCTTACCACTTGTTGCAAAAGCTTTCCAACCCCCACCAGGCATGAAATTTAAATGCCCTCCTGCAGTGGTTGCAGGCCGAGCAGCCTTATCACGAACTGCTTTTGCAAAGAATCTACGGCCGCAACCCTTGCCGGCAAAAATTCTTGTGATCGGGATGCTGGGAATGGCTGCAAATGTTCCTTTAGGAATATGGAGAGAACACACTGAAAAATTTTCACCATCATGGTTTGCAGCTGTTCACGCAGCAGTTCCATTCATAGCTATGCTAAGGAAATCTGTACTGATGCCCAAGTCAGCTATGGCATTTACGATCGCAGCATCTGTACTGGGACAGGTTATCGGATCAAGAGCAGAGCGGTATCGTCTGAAAGCAGTAGCTGCAGAAGAAAGATTGACTCTCAAAGAATCATCTAAATCTAGCTCAAACCAATTTCAAATTGCTACTACACATTGTGGCAATTCAGTAGAGTATCCGGCTTCCCTGCCGGCTTCCCTGTCGGCTGCTGCTTCATTGTCAGCAAAAGATGTATTTTGCTGATTCAGAGTCTTGATGCTTGCAAATCCATGTCTTATCCGTTGAGTTCTATATCTTGTAATCCATTATGTGACTACTGATGATGCTTTATTACCTGTAAAAACCTGATTTTGCGCATTGGCGGATCGAAATAAAAGAGACAAGGATGAGTGGTGCATGTGTTCTTATGTCAGAAATCATGTAATTGTCCAAACTTCAAACTTGCGTTAAATTCTGAAACTCCATAATTGGATAAACGCCATTGCTCATACGTGTGAAACTCTCAAAGTTACGTAGTTACTGAGATCAAACTAACTGTTGTTAATCTAAAAAATTTATCAGCTTAAACCCATTTCGGATTATATTTTACTATTTATTTACAGAACATTTAAAAGATTGTGTAATTAAAAATTAATTAATAATTCACCTTTAAGATTAAGAATTCGATCGCCACTAGGATTCCTAATCCAAACAGACCTCTTTCAATAACAAACTTGAAATCTCCAAACTGCAAGCTCAATTCTCTCCTGCAACTTAAAAACGGGACCTTCCGTATAAAACTTGTGACCTCGTCGCCATTAAATCTTGCTCCTTTCCAGAGAAACTTTCACGATTTTTACCCAGAAAGGAACTTGCCTTTTATCGATCCTGTACCTGTTTCAATAGACTTGTGATTGCTTTCGATAGATTTATAGTTTATCAAGTACAGGAACTCGGATCCTCTTCCCAAATCCGTTCAAGCTTCAATTTTCCTCTTCCTTTTTCGCTTTTCTCCTTGAAAGTTCCATTATTTCATGAATTCAAACATGCGGTGTGCATAGCTTTAATTTTTTCGATCTTCAAAACCCCAATATAATCCTTAAATATTTCTCGTGGAATTGATTGAACAAAAAGAAAAAAGATTGCTTTTTTACTTTCTAATTTGTATTGAAGATGCAAAAACCGTCTTCTTAGTTTGTTATTGGATTAGGACTTGTGCTGAAACGGTCTGTCATAGGCTTCCTTGGAGAGAGCCACCGTTGATGTTTCATTGGAAGACGAAGACATGGTAATTTTCTCCAGGAACTCTCTAAGCACCCTTGAGTTTTTGTTATCTGATCTTCTTGGAGCAACCAATGGAACCTTGGACTTGGTTATTAGTTTTCTGTCTATTGAATAATAGGATTGCGTATTATTCATTGGTGTATTAGGTGTTCAGATTGCTTTGAACAAAGCCTTATGGCCTCCAAGTTTTGCCTGGAGAGACTTCCCAGCTGTTCTGTCCCCGCTTCAATGGTGGACAAGTGGCCAACTAATCTGAAGCAGCAAAGTATAGAATCCCATCTGTTCATCACCTCAGAAGGGGCACTTTCAGGTTAAGTCTGAATCTCATCTTAAAACATCAATCTACAATTTTACATTTTTTAAATTTGATGCTAATAAAACTATAAATTTTAATGAAATTAGATTTTTTTAATCAATATTTAGTATTAACTCATAAATTTAACTTGTATAATATCACAAATTGAGTATTTCAGATTCATTGATGTTCTCCAAAAAGAATAAATACATAAATACTAGTATTTATACTACTACTTTACACTTTATTCATATTGCAATGGACATCATTTTATTAATGTTATGATGAAAAATGATACAATTAGTTTTTGGCAAAACATTGAAGTTCAAATCATATAAACATAATGATTATAATCTGTTTTAACTAATATACATTCTAAATTAACTTCAGTCGTTATTTATAATATCACTTTATCATCTTCCTACTTTCATTGAATGCATGCTGGGACTTAACATAACTGAAGCTGTAGATCTTATGATGTCTGCTTTCTTGTACTTTCATATTGTTCTAACCCTCAGTTGTTAAATTGTTCATTCTGAAGAAGTTACAGTTTCTTTTAAAAGGAACTAGTAGTGTTGTTGAGTCCATTATAAGAGTAGCCCATGTTTTCTGATTCCTTAGTTCATTCTCTGCTCCAATGGAGTTGTTTTTACCATCCACAGAACCAATGTTCACTCTTCAAATTTCGCTTTGGTTAGTAACGGGTAAGCAGGAACTGAGCGGAAACACATTTACAGGAGGCTTGCTTTTATGTAATCCTTCAGAGGATTACATTATGCTGAGAGACTTTACATACATGGATTCAAGTTTCGTACATGGATTCTAGTTTTGAGTTTCAGAGAAACTGCCAGGCCGGTGAGTCTTCTTCTCTCATTTGTCTTCTCTCTCTTTTCGCACCTATATCTATACTGAACAGATCTGATGAACGTAGAGAGGAAGTGGTGAAAAGATGGCGATGCCATTCCAAATCTTTTTTGGGATTATTTCTGTATTGCATCAATACAACAAATACAAAGCTGCTGCTCCAAATATTACATAGCACCTAGAATATTTTCACCAAAAAAGACCAACTTAATAAAGAACTGTCCACCTATCCCCTATCACTGCATTGAACAATACAAAAGACAACTATAATACAGATGCGGCAATGGAATTTGCCGCCGAGGGCCGTGTCACAATGGCCCTCTTACCCCTCCTACTACCTACCTATGTCCCCCTTACCTCTCCAAGATTCCTCCTCTCTGCCCATCGTCCCACTATTGTGACCTCCATACTGATCAGCTTTCGCATAGTGCATCTTAATGGCTGCAACTGGATCCGTAACATTTGTGCATGGGCCCCCAACAAGAATCCCTCCTCTTCCCACTACATTCATCCCTCCCACACTCCTTCCTGGCTGCTGTAAGTTTGAAATTGCTTCAAACCCATTCAATTTTTGCATCTCTGAAAATATGTCCTGTCGGTGTTTAACATCCCTTATGAATGGCTGAACTTTAGGACCATCATGCCTTTGATACATCTGATAATCTAAAACTCCATTGCTCCCACCTATATCTCTTGCAGAAAAAAGGGACAAGGCGTTCAAGTTGCAATCGCTGTGAAATGGCTGCTGGTCCACTTTCGACGAGGAAACATGAAAATTGTCAAAAGCATCAGGATACTTGGCTAATAAAATGGCAGAATCAGGTATAGATGAAAACCCCGTCTGTATTCTACTCCCGTCCCAAAAACCGTAACTCCTCATGGGACCATTATCAAGCCCACAACTATAACTGTTTTCCTGAGCTTGCTTCAAAAAGGTTGTATCACTGGCTTGTGTCCTCTCATGGCCAGAAAATTTGAAAACGGATACCTTGCTATTTAACTTTGAATTAGGGGCTCCTATCCCCTCATTCTCATTGACGCCAGAGTTCTGGTCCTGCAAAGGTGAAGGATTACTGAGGACTTTACCAAACAATACCACCTCACCATTCCTGTGATGCTTTTCACCATCTGAAAAACTCCGTGCTTGATCACCTGCTTTTTCAGTGTGTGGTGACAAATTCAGAGGTGCAGGAGTAAAGCACTGAGGTTTTGAACCATTGCACTTTTGAAGAAAGCAATCCCTAGCCGTAAACTGATCGCTGCTGTTCCTCCTAGCATTCAACTGGGTCTGCATTTCAGGAACAGATCTACATGAAATATTCCCATTTGTCTCATTTTTTGTTGGGATTTGCAATGGACATCCCATGAAAATCTCGCTTAATTGATCATTCTTCAATGAAAGATGACTAGACAAATGCGGGATATGCTCATCTTTAAATGTCTGACCTAACTTATCACTGCTTTTAGTTTCAGGAGTTGAAGGCAACTGCTTCTGGTCTTGATTTCTCTGTGTCTGGCCAGAAGAAGAATCTTGCAGTCCAGAATTTGTGGTAGCAGGATTATTCTCCACATGTAATCTCATAACAAGGGGCTTTTCCACTGTATCCAACTCAGCAGACACCTGATGTATGCTTTCCACTCCAAGATTCAAGCTTGAACTATCCACAGGTAGCAGAGATGAAGTACATTTATTTCTTTTTGACTCTTGCAATGACCCGATCTGTCTTGAATCATTAAGTGATGGAAATTCCTGCTCCTGTAGATTTCCAGTTCCACCGGTGGATACCTCAGCTGGAGCCTGATTCTCAACTACAGCATTTGAGTTGGGCAGGCCAGTATCAACTGCATTTTCAGCAAGCATTGTTTCTTCAATGGAATCGCCTCCTTCAGCCATTTGAGCTCTATCAGCTTCTATTTCAACTGAATTGGCCAAAATCTTCAGGGGAGGAACGGGCTCCGATTGCTGTGGTTTATCACAAGTTAGCTCTGTCGATAATTCCATTTGGGGTGCCTCAGAGACTTTCTCACCTAAGGCTCTCTTTGAAACAATGTCCTCAGGCCCATTCAGATCACTAAGCACATGCTTCCTACTTGCTGCATCAAATTCATCCTGCTTACCATCCTCAGAAGGCACGACCCTAGAACTAAGGTTATCACTGCAGATAATTGAACTCTTCTCCAGGCCACATGCATCTTCCGTGTCTCCTCCACCCCCATGAGCATCATCACTCATTAGCACATCGAAGTCTTGAGGCCTTGGCTGCATCAAGTCCAACCCAAGGCACTTGCGGGCCTTGCTAAAGAACACCTTGCACTGATCCCTAGTTCTTGTTCTGATGAATCGTGAGATCATGGCAAAATCCTTACCATAGGTGGAAACAGCTTGTATAAAGAGGGACTTTTCATGATCTGTCCAATCTGTAGGATCCATTTCACCACAACTCTCATCTGAACATGTCTCTTCATCCACATTTTGAGTAACATCAGATGCTGAAAGTTGTTTCACAACAGAGTATAATTTTTGGGACTTCAAGTCTCGGATGTTTTCACCAGGATCAACAGAGGTAGTGATACAAGAACTCATTGCCTCGGAAGATACTGAACCACAGATACGTGCTAAAACATCAGCAGCAACAGCTTCACTTTCATTGTGAAGGTTATTAGCATTGTTTGACCTTTCTAAAATGTTGTCGCTGCGTTGCGATGTTCTCAAATCACCAAAGCCTCCCAAAAAGATTCTATTAGAGCACCTTTGCCGCCTTCGCATGGCATTGTCAGCATCGGCAGCAACATCACCTAAAATGTGCAGTGATGCAGAATTCATCTCACGATTCCACTTCTTACCAGATGCCACCAGATAATTGGTAGATGACTTCACTTGCTTACTCTTCTTAGCTCTCTCAAAACAATCAGATTTGTGATTCTTGTAGTAAAATTCAACACAGTCTGCAGTTGTCTTGTGATTAAGAAAAGAAGCGATCTTTCTGAACTCCTTCCCAAAAAGTGAAAGCTTATCTATGAAAATTTCAATCTCTGCTGAAGTCCAGGGGTTGATCATCTCTCTTTCCTTCTCAACGGCACAAGGATCTTCAACCAAACCATTACTAGAGATAAAGCGTGAAGCCGCTCTCTCATTCTCGTCCAAAATCAAAGATGGCATCTTTAAATTGCTTCTATAAAGCTTAACTTGGCAATCTGACAGCAGCTTGCTTGCAAAGTTAACTATTTCGGATTTAGGGACCAGGTTCACATTTCCAGCTGCAAAGAAAGTGAAAGAAAAACGTTGTAATACTATAACAAGGAAAAACAAATTTCCAGCGGCAAAAAAAGAAAACCTAAATGCTACAAGAAAAATGAATGTAATATGGAGACAATAATAATGAGGAATTCTTTAATAAATAATCAAACCGTCCATAAAAAAGCACCCCAACAGCTACTAAGAATCTCTTTTAATACGAATGATGCCACTGAGCAATAAAACTCTAAAAACCAGTGCCTATATTATCATTTTCTCATCACACCCTCCATTCATCATTCTACTCTTTTCTTCCAACTACAAAAGGTGGAATCAGAAGCAAACAAGGTTGAAAAAGGGAAAAACAAACCAAGTCAGTACATATGATTGATGAAGACCAACAATTGAAATCTTTTTTTTTTTAATGTACAAACTCTCCTCCACGTGACTGATCCAAAAACAGTGACTAGTTATCTTATATCTATGTTTCATTCTGCTTAAACTAGTGACATTCTCCACTAAACATGTAGGCTCAGCACCACCTCTAATATGATCTCTTCTCATGTGAAAGGATACAACAAAACATAAAAGAAAACTATAGACATTGGCATTGCCTCCTGCCAGTTGCTGAATCAAGCAATAAACCAGCTGTAGATTACTATAGCAGTAGGACCTAAGCATTATACAAAAGCAACAATGGACAATTAAAAGTGGAAAATGAAAAAATACAAAGTTCAAAGGGACGTTTATTGTGCATGGATGTATAAATAAAACACTCGGGATAGAATTTTAATATTTAATCAAGATTCATGGCATGTCTTGCATTAACTAGAACCAAATCACAGACATAGATCATACAGGAAGCCTTAAAGCTGATTAACAAATGCAGTAGTATTCAAATTCAAGTAACATAGCAATACCAAACTACTATACCTGATGAAAAGTACAAATCATGGAAACAAAGAAAAATAAACACGGCAAGATTCCATACCAGGAGACGGGAATCGAGAGCGTACAGAAGACCGGTGTTTCTGATATCCACTATGCATTACCCGGAAGCTTAACTCAGATTTCTTCTGTGACTTTGCACGGTATTTTGTTACAGAGAGCAATCGCAAATCTTCTTTCCATAGATGGTGAAATGCTTTAAATTTAAGTGTTACAACTCTCTCCTTGAAGCGTAAAAATCGCTTCCTCAAAGCAATTTTTTCTTTGACCAAACTATGCATGTGTGACAAAGAGACATTGGAAACACTTGATAGATCAATCTTGCATTGATCCTTGGAAATAAACTTGTTAAGTACATCTGACGCTTGAATAGCACATTCTTTATTGGAAACCAATACCAGGTTACACAATTTATTTACTTCATCTAGATGCCTTTCGGTAGAAAATGAAGCATCCCTTCCATTCTCTCTATGGATGTTAACCTCCCATTCAGTATGGACGTTAGTTATCACTTCACGGTTACAGTGAACAAAATGTTTCAACTGCATGTTGGGAGACTTGGCAGTCTCCAAGTCACCAGAAAGCTCAATATGCTGCTTAAAATCAGCCAAAGGAGCTGCCTCCACTAGAGAGGTTGATTCCACGAATTTTGATGTAGCTGTTGTAGGACTGTCACTATCACATCCTTTAGCAGTAGTATCAACATCTTCTGAAGTGGCATTGCAAAGAGGAATCTTCTCTGCAACACCATAAGATTCCATTTGCAAAGGAGGTGGATGGGGAATGTTGATGGAAACACGCCTCTGTTCATTGCAAATAGTCGCACTGTCCAGTCCAAGAAAAGAGCTGGATGCCGCTGGATTTGGAGACCGGTTACCAGATTCAAATTTAAGTGACTTTAGCTCAGTTTCTAGCGAATCTATTTCAGTCTCAGTCGTCTCCAATGCCTTCGAGATCTCAGCCTTCCACAGAAGCAGCTTGTTCATAGCACTAGACCTCACAAAACTTGAATCCACTGAAGTAGGATCATCAGACTGAAGCAACTCAGTTATCGATGAGCCCAAACTAGAAACTGAGCTAATATCAAATTTCTCCAAATTAAATGAGAATCCATCAAGCTGAACATGAGACCCAATACTGTTTGAACTACATAAATTACTAACATCAGCGTCAGCATTTACTGCCTTGCCAAAACTTTTCTCCTCTACACCTGTCAGAAAACGGCAATTACCTTAAATTTCACTGACACAAACCAAGCCTAAAAGTCCATCAGCACAAGAAAACTAAGCCAAGCAGTCCAAACTAAGATGGCTCAATAGTGTATGCATTTAGGTTATGGAACAACACAAAACTTATCCCTGGTTCATAGTAGTAGGACTTGAGCATAAAATAATGTGGTAGCTTCATATTCGTTCAAACAAATTGACTTTGGATACTTCACAACAAAAGTATGTTAAAAGCTACAAGGCAATTCAATGACTTGTCTTTCTGAATATAACAGGACAAATTACAACAAACATCGAGCATTGTACAAACATGAACAAAGATAAAATATTAACTTTACAATAATAGAGTATCATTAACTAGAACATGTGTCAGTATCATTTAACTAGCACAAGCGTCACAACTTTGAGATTTACCCACAGAAATGAACAGAAAAATCGTAAACAGAAAGAATTACTACCGAAACCATAACTTCGTGCATTTACTACAAATAAATGATGCCAACTGCAACAAGGACAATACTAACAGGTCAGCAAATAAATTTTAGTTTGGCTAACATTACAGACCATAACCTAATAGAAACAATTACACAACAAACTAAAGAACGTGAGATAGCAATCAATTACCTGGAGAGGAACTACAAGCAACGGAGGAAGGAGTTGCAGGAGATGCACAATCAGAAAATCCAAGAACTCTAGGGCTCTTATCAGCCAAATTTGAACTCTGTGAGAAGATGGTTTCAACATTAGCAGCAGAAATAACAGCTCCATCTTTGTTCATACTCACATCTGGACCTTCAACTTTCTTCTTCTCATATTTTGCCAGTCCTTCACCCCAATTAAGGCGTGGCTTCTTCCTAGAAGTAGTCTCCTCGCATAGTGGAGCAGACGTTACACAGGCAGCAGCATCTCCAGATGGGGATCGAACTGGAGTTGCATTCTTGGGCTGCAGCTCAGTCTTCCCCTCATTAGAATCTGCACCCCCAAGGCTCTTTGAGCTACTTGAATGACTGAAACCAGAACCCCGAGAGGACAAGCTTCCAGTACGAGTCCATTTCAAAGGCTTCCAATCTAGAGTGCTATCTTTATCACCCTTTTGGACTGTTCCCAACCCACTGATACCAGCTACCTTATTGTTATCCTGTTGGTCTTTCAAATTAAGCTGATCCCAAGTATTTACTAACTCAGGATTAGGAGCATGAGATTGGGGAAATGTTAGCACATCATCAGACCTATCATTATTGCCATGCAGCCTCACAGCTGAATTAGGCGACCCATTGTTCATCTCCCATGAATGACCTTTCCAATCTCTCTGGCTAACAGAACCTCTGTTTTCCCTACCTCGTGCATATTTCCCATCTCCACGTGGTCGGTAATCTTCATTTTCAAGTACTTTCTCACCACACCTCGAGGGTCCGTACCCATGACCAGATTCTTCAGCAACCAGGTGCCAACCACCCTGCTTACCATGACCTTCAAATAATATTTGAACAAGAAACGAAAATCATATACAATTAAAACAAGCAAGAAGGCAGAAACTCCCCAATAAAGACAATTTTCTTAGGTGATAAAACGGACATAAGTTGTAGATCTGAAGTTATCCTAATCAAAATATGAACCAGGACAAATTGTTACAGACTCTTTAAAATCAAGATCTGTTCTATAAAGAAACAAAAACACACAACGGACTTTAACACAAATAGAACTAAAGTCAATCCTGCGCTGGAGAACGTCTCTCTCGACATAACCCAGGAAAAAAACTTGAACACCATAGGACAACACAATCCACAGATAGGAAGATTCCAGAATTCCAGTTCAAGATACCCAAAGTAAAACTGACCGATAAACAATCATAAAAACAACATAATTTTTTCAAACTCCCAAGCTTTGGACACCGAATAATCTGAAGGCCAAACACACCAAGAAGAGCAAAGAAACTCACCAGAGAACCTCCGGAAATCGTTGTTCCCTGTCCACCGAACGTACTCGCGGGACGATCCATAGTGACTCGACGAGGAGTCCCTCCATCGCGGCGCCGACCCTAAGGAAGACGACTCCGACCTCTCGTACTTCCTCTCCTTGAAGAAGTCCTTCCGATCCCAAGGCAATGGCTCGGGCGGCATCAAAACCGGGAAAAAAACCCTAACCACTAATCTTACCTAGCCCTCAGTTTACCTCTCTGTCGCATGAGCCAAAC
The DNA here is from genome assembly GCA_026546855.1 of Erythroxylum incrassatum. Lineage (NCBI taxonomy): Eukaryota > Viridiplantae > Streptophyta > Magnoliopsida > Malpighiales > Erythroxylaceae > Erythroxylum > Erythroxylum incrassatum. Next base: position 31,942,209 of record JANVCL010000003.1, on the reverse strand, counting down.
ACCAGATAAACAACCCGCCGCCAGCCTGCACCGAAGCCGCCACAGTGCAGCCAAACACTGGTCGCAAAGGAATCCACACGTGCCTCGGCTTGAACGAGCTGGACAAGACGATTCCTAGGGTTTGAATCTAGGGTTTCTCGAGGGAAGAAACAACCAAAACAGGAAGAAATAAATAAAAAGCCGGACAAATTGCAGCCTGAGGTTTGAGGCACAGATCGGAGAACAAAAACCAAGGCCTTATTGACCGCCCCTGGTTTCGAAGAAAACCTCTTCTCTGATTTTTTCTCGGCGTTGCTTGGGTGAAAGAAAATAAGGGAAAATCTGTGGGGGAAGAAGATAGAAAAAGAAAAGTTAGAACGTGAGCCGATAAGAGAGAGAGAGAGAGGAAGGAAGGAGAAAGAGAGAGATTGTGTCATTCGTATCCCAGCGGCGATATTAAACCAAATTTCAATGTCCTTTCGCGTCCAGGTTTATTTTTTATTTTTTATTTTTGTTTATTATTTATTGATTGATTGATATTTGATTATTCGGTCCATTTATTTGCTCTTTTCCAAATCTTCCCCTTTACTTTACTTTATTGCTTTGTGGCCCGACATCTGTTGCCCTTATTGACAACTTTTTTTCCGGAAATACCCTTGATTTTTGGAGATAACTACGAAAGAATAGAGCTTGAGTTCACGCGCCGCAACCTATATTCTTCAACTTAAGCTCTGCAATGACGGATCTGGCCTTTTGGGAAGCCCACAAAAACTTAACGCCAGGTGACTTCCGGGCTTCTCTAGTTTTTCAAACTGATATTAGTTTTTAAAATTTTTGAAAAATTTTAAGTTTGGATGTTGTTTTATAATTTTTAATTATTCAGAGAATAATAAAAAACAACTTAATTCTCAATTTAAACCAATTATATTTAATTTAAATTAATAATTTAACAAAATTAAAATAAATTTTTAATATAAATCTAATTTAATTTGTTTTGTTTGAATTTAAAAGATAAGTTTAATCTCTATCTGACATATAATATTTATGCCATATTATTATTATTATTATTATTATTATTATTATTATTTATCTAAAATCCAAAATTTGAGTTTTTAATTAAAATCTATTAAAAGCTTTTTTAAAAAAATTCTAAAGAGTTAAAAGGTTTTAAAATTTTCTTAAATTATAAAAAAGCTTTATTACTTTAAAATTGTGTTTTCTTATATGGGGCTTTATCGACTGCTTGGTTAAGTTTTTGGAAGGTGAATAAGTACCTTTTTTATCATAAATGTTTTTTTAAAATGAGTGTTTGTTGTAAAACAGAAAAAGTAATTCTTTAATATATATAGTTTTTTTAATTAATATATATAGTTTTTTTTGCAGTCAAAATATAACTTTTTAAGAGGTTTAAATTTGGAGCTTCTAAAAAAAACAATTTTTCAGGTAGATTTCTCAGATCAATTAATGAGCATATTTTTAGACCCTTTTATCCTTACATTTTACACATAATTCTCACAATACCTACAAACTCATCGTCTCGTTTATTATGTATTTAACTGTTTACTTAACTTGGATATTTATTTTGAAATTTATATAATATCATTTGACTTTTTATATGTTTTAATATTTATTTTTGATATTAGTTTACTTATGTTATAATAGATATAAAAGATTCGGTTAGATATATTTTGATTTATATTTCATATGTTTAAAATTATATAATAATTAATATATTGTGATTTGCATTTTGTTTAATATACTCTAAATAAATTCTATATACATCAATATAGTGTATTATTATTATTTTCATAATAATATATCTTTAGTTATTTTTTGAATTTAATAGTTTGGATAAATTAAATACCATCATTTTCGCATACAATTACGAAGTGATGCGTTACTTGTCATATCCACTCGAGTGTCAAAGTTCACGTCCTCATGCTGCAAACACGGCGTGCTAAATGCCATCCATTCATACTTCTGCCATTCATTACGAACCATTATACCTCCTATATTACACTAATAATGCAATATAAGTTATTATTGGGTTTAGTATTTTAAAATTGAATGCTCAAACTATTTAAATTATAACACATAAGTGAAATCATACTTTACATAATAACTCTAAATTCTCAAGTATTTATTAATTCCTGTTGTGCTATAATCTATTATTATACAAAAGTATAGATGTTTAAATTCTTAAAATTATTAAAAATTCTTCATACCAGTGACGGTGGGTGTTCATATAGTTCTTTCAAAAAGCTCACAAACTCTTGAAGTTGAAGCAATTGCTACCACTTGGACTAGGTGTGACCATAAATACTAATGTCCTCTTGTTCGAGTTAAGACAATGTTGGCCTTTGAATTGGACCAATCGATGGTAGGGTATTTCTTACTTAGGTCATGTGTTGATTTGACTAGTAGATAATATTAGTTATTTATTAAAAATATTTGGTGAAATTAGCTGTTTAATATTAACTGTTAATGTATAAAATAACTTATAAGAATATGATTTTAAAAAAATTATAAGGACATGAATATTATATTTGTTAGTATTTCGTTAAATATTCTTATAAGAATTTAGATTTTAGATATTCAAATTTACAAAAATTAAGTTTATAACTTTAATAATAATAATAATAATAATCCATCATTAATTGGTATTGAAAGAAAGGAATAAGTAAGAAATGAAAAAGATGGTTAATAATAAATTAAAATTAGATGAACAATGTTTTTATATCTCTTTTTGGGACAATTTTTCATATTTTCAATATAGCGAGGAATAGAAATCATATTTATTTTCATTCCTCGCAATATTTATTATAATTTTTATTATTATTCCTCAAAATGAATCAAGCATAGCCTCAATAAAATTTTATGATGCTGTTGATAATTAATGTTCGTTAGTTTAAATCTGTTACTAAATTTTGAGTTATTAAATTATTAAATAAGATTTTTGCATTAAGATTTAAATTAAAATACAATAAACTTAATAAATTTATACATGTTTTTTATACTAGAAATTATTTAATTTAAATTTGTCATAAAAATTGAGATAAGATTCATTAAATAATTTTTAAAGTATATATTAATATATTATTATTTTTATTTAACAATTTAATTAATACACACTTAAAAAATAACATTCGTTAATAAAATAAGTTAAAGAGAGTGTTGGAAAGTTGTGTTAATATACAGTCGTTTTACCTAACATATAAAATTAATATCAGTTAGTTTAAATTTGTCATTAATATTGGAGTTATTGACTTCTTAAATTAAGACACATTTAATAATTTAATTAATACACACCTAAAAAGTAGCGTCCATTTTAATTAAAAAAAAAGTTAAAGAGAGTGATGGAAAGTTGTGTCAATACATAGTCGTTTTACCTAACAAGTAACAGTAACGTTATTTTGGAAGTTTCAACGCATTTTGCTCCGCAAGCAACTCATAACGTGTTATTCTTTTCGTGCATGCACCAAAAAGATCGTCATGTCTTTATATTAAGTCGTCCGTCTGCTTTTTATTTTTTTCACTTTCAATCTATACTATCATATTATATTTAAAATCTTTAAAATGTTAAATAAATATAAAATTTACTATTAAAATTTTAAAATGTAAAAAAAAAGTTATTTTAATACTATTATTACACTTTACAAATTAGCTTTGAGAGTCAAGCTTCGACTTTTGCTTTTCTTGTTGCATTTTGAGGCTACCGTTATTTAGTGACTGTTTGGATAAATTTGCGAGCGATTAATAAGTATTTTTATTATAAAAGTCTTCTTTTTTAATAAGTGTTTAATTATAAGATAAAAGTACTTTTTTAATATGTATTACTTTTTTGATAGTTAAAATATAATTTTTTAATAAGCTCAAATTTTGAGCTTATAAAAAATTTGATTTTTCAGGTAAATTTTTTAAAGCAATTAATGAGCTTATTGTTAGTCCCATTTGTTCTTATATTTTACACATAATTCTCACAATACTCATAAATCTATCTTCTCGTTATTTACTCAACTTAGATATTTATTTTAAGATCTATATAATATTATTTAACTTTTTATATATTTTAATATTTATTTTTCATATTAGTTTACTTATATTATAATATATATAAAAGATTTGGTTATATATATTTTCATTTATGTTTCATATGATTTAAAATTGTATGATAATTAATATATTATGATTTGTATATTGGTTAATATATTTTAAATAATTTTTATATACGTAAATAATTTTTATTATAAAATAAAATATAGAAAAAATTAAAATTACTTTTTATTTGAATGTTGCCAAACAATCTACTGTATGAATCTCTTTCAGAAAAGCTCTTTTTAAAATGACAGCCAAACTCATTCAAACAGCCAATTAGCTTCTTAGAAAAGATCTACAGAGGAAAAAAATACTAATATAAGCCTAATCAAATAGAGGCTTAATTCAAAAAAAAAGAAGTCAAAGGTCCAGGTCGTAATTTCTAGGAAATACCGTATCCTTTTACGTAAATATACTTCTGATCGTGGCTTACAGTATTTTTTGTCGCAGACCCATACGGAGTCAAATCACTAAACGACAAACAGTTGCCACGTGCAAACTAGCGCGTGGGAAAACTATTGAACGTGGCTGTCGGTCAGAAGGATTAGTGATTGAAATAGGCAAGCACGTGCTAAGTCATTCAATCTCGCGGATGCCGGCCTCCGAGCGCGTGAAGCGATATCGACGATGACGTGGCGAATCTATCAGCGGCATCTTCTTTCTTCACTCTCACAGGACTCCGTTTAATTAGATTACCATAAATTAACAAGTGTTTTATTTTTAAAATTTTTTAATTGGATAATTAATTTTTATATTTTAAAATTAGGACAAATATTGTAAAATAATTTTTAAAATTCTTATAAATTAAATATAAAAGTTGTTTTTTTAAATGATACGCATATATATAAGATCAAATCTTCAGTGTCCATAATCATGTACGATCTATGTTTCATATGATTCCATCTACATAAATATGTAAGACTCAGATAAATGTGCGGATCAGATAATCTGAAACAAGGTTAACGCAAGGTTATAAGTGCAGAAGATCTAACCTCATACATACTACACATAAATTTATATGTAGTATTTGTTACTTCAATAAAAACAAAGTTTCAATTTGAATTTTATAAGTTCAAAGATAATAATTACTAAATTTTAATTTTTTATATTAAATTAATATTTTAAAATTTATTATCTTTTGATTCTATATTTCTTTCTACCTTTTTTTAATGATATTTCTTTCTACTTATTAAATGACTATTGTGATAATAAGGAAGTAATCAAATGACTAATTGAACAAGTAATATGAGAATTTTTAATGGATTACAAAAAGGGCATTAGTGTGATCCCATATCTAGCCACTAGTCACCTAAACTTTAGCTAGATTCTCCACTACAAATTAGTCAAAGTTAAGTACTTCTAACTTTTTAGAAATATTTCATTTTTATTTTCATATTTATCTTATTTTGGTCATTTATGAAATTTATGGCGCTACCAATATAATAAACTATTTTTTTGTAATTTCTTCAAATATTTCAAAAAATTAGGGATCAAGTAGGGATGGTAATACGCCTGCTCTATTATTTTTTAAAAATATTTTAAAATTAAAAATATAAAATAACATCTTTTGGTAACTGAATTCAAGTTTAAGCTGCCCATATCTAAGACCCTTTAAACAAAATAATGTAATTTTACTAAGAAAACTATATTTTATGTCAGTTTGAGCCTGGGCCAGACCTAAATCATAGGACAACCTATTGATATCATTAAGATCAGGTATGGAAACAAATTATCTTGAATATGGTTTAAAAACTTTTGACTCAAGTTTTATTTGAAGTTAATCAAGACCGATTTTGATCATATTTAATAAAAACTATATTATTTCAACTTATTAATCTCTTAATTATTTAACAAAATAACCGTATTTTATTTGAATAAGTATATACTGGTTCATGTCCAACAAAACTTTCTCTAAATTTGAGTTCTGTTCAAAGTTTAATCAATTAAAACTTGATTTATTAATTTTAAGTCATGCCAAATTAAATTAAAATTATCATCTTTATTATAAAATCAAATTTGCATGACATTAGAAGACTATATAATTAGTAAAGATAATTATATTTCATAATTTGTTGAATAACTTACTCGAAATTGTTATTATTAAATAATTGTACATGTTGAATTGGCTTAACTTTATACTAAAAGTTTGATCCATTGCTTGAATTGGATTACTTACTAAATATTGTTTAACAATACATAACAAGTAAAATATTACATACTTTAGTAAATATTGTTTTCTATAATTGTTAAAATTGCAGATCAATCCTTTAACTAATAAAGGTAAGCGTTTCATGACGCTAAGTTACACCTCTTTTGAGCCTTGAAAGACAAGTTGGTGTGTAGTGTATAGACTTGCAAAAATGAAAGATAAAGGAAAATAACAAGAAAGGAAAGGAGTCAACATCTTAGAAAAACACACACAACACAGATTTCCCTAACTAACACAAGCTAATTTTCTACTAATTCGATAGTGTAGCACAAGCGCTTGGACATGGTTCCTTCGTTATTCACCTAACTCTGTATGTATGTTACGTACAGAGGTAACAAAAACTGAAAGACGATTCTCAGTTTCCTTGCTTTGGGTCGGTCTCGTCTGATTTGAAATTAATAATAAGTCTCAACGTGTGGTTTAAATGGTAAATTTAAAAAGTTTAGGGCAAAGATCAATTGTAATTAATTACATTAAAACGATATCGTTTGAACAATCTCTTGAACCTATCGGGCCAGATCAGCTCATTGCTAAACCTACATAGGAGAAAAGTTGTTCTTTCACTTTTACATTGTCCTGGGCCTTTTCGAGGATTTGCCATGAGATTACTATTAAACATGCAATAGCTAAAGCTGGGTCAATTCCAAATCGGCCCACACCAAAATCTACGGCGATTTATTTATACCATTTTATTAAATAATAAAATCTTTTTTTAAGCAACGTTTCTGATTAGAAAATGGAAATGTATGTGATAGTTACCGTAATTGCATATATTTTGTTTTTTTTAATATATGCCGGGTAAATATTCGGATTGACGCAATAGTCTGTAAATCATGTTAATCGGGTACTCTGTATTAGGCAAGCTCTATACAATAGGCTCCAAAAAATCAATGTTTTAAAAACTAGATCGGAGATTAAACCAAGAGACAAGAATTTTAAGGTTTAAAATATTAAATTATTATTAGATCGTTATAAAATCAGCTAAAAATTAAATAAAATTAAAGAATTTGAAATATAATTTAAAGATGCCCGTCTTTACATCTTGAAGAGAAATTTGAAATTTAATTAAAAAATATTATTAAGTAAAAATTAATTAATTATTTTTAGTTTATAAGAAATAATTAATTTATAAAAATTGATCAATTAATTAATAAGTTGATATGTTTTTAATGACAAGAGTTATTAAAGTAAATGGAATCGAAAAGTTTTACGCTTCAAAGTTTTTACGACTGAGTATGTAATCATTGGTAAAAACCTTAAACTAGCTAATTTTTCTATTCAATTTATTTTAACAAATCTTGTTATTAAAAATTAGCCAGTTTATTAATTAATTAACCAATTTTTATAAACTGATTGATTTTTATAAATAAGAATAAATTAATTGAATTTCATTTAAAATTTTATTTTAAATTAAATTTCAATTTCTTTTAATCATATTTCAAATTCTTTAATTTTATTTACTCTTTAATGTATTTCAATTTTAATACAAATTAAATATTTCAAGCCTCAAATATATTATTCTATTAGTTTAATATTTGGTCTAATTTTTAAAATATTGATATTTTTGAATGTACCAATAAATAAATTTTTAATAAACATATATATATATATATAATAGTTGGAACACATTATTTAATGAATTGAAAATCAAAACCAACATATGCTTGAAATACATCAAAGAATCGTGAAGAGCTCAACTTCAATCCAAGGCCTCACCAACCACTTGAAGGATTTTGTTATTATAAGATATTTGGTTTTTAATGCTCTCACTTAACTTATTGCTGGGTTGCTATTCATTTGTAACTACTCTATTATTAATCTCCATTATAGGAGTCCTATTAATATGGGACGAAATCTTCTGTTTAATATTTTAGTATCTTATTTTATCCTATGAATCTCAATCATTTATTTATACGAGATTCACATAAATAAATGGTCGAAATTTGTGGGACAGAATAAGACACCATAATATTAGAAAGAGAATCCGGATTCTATTAACATGGCCACCACTTCTACTCTACCTTAAAGACCCAAGCTAGAGTTTCATTGTGTCACTTTTTAATTTATATAATAAATCGCAAATCATGTTATTTTAATAAATTATTTAATAAGTTAATAACTTAAACTTAAAAAATAGTTTTGATCCAATTAACATTTTCAAAATTTAACCTAATTGAAATACTAATTAGTCATGGTGAGATTTTTATTTAGTTGTTATTATCTTTTAAGTTTGGAGTAAATTGTTTAACAAATATTAATTAAAAATTAAGTAACAAGTGCAATTTAATGTAAATACAAGTTTAATTTAATTAATATTTACAATAGAGTTGACAAAAAGTTCAAACCTGATTAAATTTTTATGATTAAAACTGAATCAGTTCAGATGATTCAATCGTGAAAATATTGAATCAACCAACTTTTTTATTCGATTTACTTTAATAACTCTTATAGTTAAACATTGAAACGTTTTCATTCATTTAGCCTGTTTATGTAAACTGATTGACTTTTAGAAACTATCAAAATTAATTAATTTTTTATTAAAAATTTTTATTTTTATTTAAACTTTAAATTAAAACAATCTTATTTCAAATTATTCAAATTTATTTAATATTTAACTCATTTTATACCCATTTATGCACCAGTTTTAGAAGAGTAAAGAAGAAGCGGATGTTGTTTTTATATTTGGAGCGATATAAACAAGAATTCTCATCCGAACCGCATGAACATATACATAAAGAATACGGGCGGGAGAAATCTTATTTTAATTAACAGGCCGAAAAATTATGTCCCTACTTTTCTTGCAAGAACGGACTATCCAAAAAAAAAAGAGGGATTTCTTCCGTTTATGAGATTTCTTGCAAATTTTTAGTAAAAATGAGTAATAGTATTATGCCTAAAATCCAATATTTTGGCCGAACGGAAATCTTTAATTTCGAAATCCTAATTTGAAGTGCCTAGTTGTAGGTTTAACTTTGTATATCTTATCATTTTAATTTTTAGTCTTATTTTTACAACATTGCTAAATTTTCTAAGGGTTCCATTGGTAGTTGGTGCCTTTTCCATTTTTTTGGTTTTGTCCTGCTCAGAAATTGGCAGCATCGAGACAGTGAACTGGGTCCAGACATGCCTATTTCATTGCTACACTACCAAATTTGGTGCATCGGCACCGACTATATGTTTTGTTTAATTGGTTCTTATTTATGGAATTACATGTTTATTTTATTTCTCTTTTCATCATTCTTTGGAAGGTAATATAAACTTTGTTTCTTTTAATCTTGTTTTTGTTAGGAGTCAGAATCAACACTCAAAGCTTTCAACCTGTTCGATCAATTGTCTGATAGAACTAGAAGCCAACCCAAGGGTCATTGCATAATAATGGAGGGCTGTGTTTCTTTGTGTTGAATGATTAATTACCAGATTATATTACTAAATGCAATTGCGTGGACTCAAGCTATTATTCATACAGCTCAACTCCAGCAAATCACAATCATCGATTGGGTTTGACAAATCAGTACCCAAAATGCGCAATATCAATGGCCACATATTTCTTCTCTATTTTATAGAGCTCTTCATTTTGCAAATTCTTAGATAAATCCCAGAGATATTTTGGGATCTGGGTTTTTTTCGTGTATTCATTTTAGAAGCAGCTTTTGAAACAAGTTTGTGTTTTTGTTCCTGGGTTTTCTTTTTCTGTCCAGATGTTTATCCTACCATGTTCTTAAAGATGCTTTTTTTGTGTACCTTCTTTCATATGCACTCTCATTAAGCGACTCTGTAGTTGTGCCCTGTCTGAGTTAAGGTCTGAGATAGGGCATTTCTCGAGGACAGTGTAGCTAAATTTGGAATCTCGAAATCCATAAACTCTTTGGAACTGCTGTTTCTGGATCTGTACTTTTTTCCTGCTCATTGTTGATTGACTGTACATAATGGAACTCTGGTTGTTCTACGTTCTTTCCCTTTTATCTCTTCTCCTCTGGGCTCCAGTATCCTCTGCTATTGAGGATCAAGAAAGGGACAAAATCGGGTATTTGCCAGGTCAACCAGGAAACGTGGACTTTAATCAGTACGCAGGTTACGTGACGGTGAACCAACAAGCTGGAAGGGCATTGTTTTACTGGTTAGTTGAGTCACCGGCGAGTCGTCAACCAGAGTCTAGACCACTTGTTTTGTGGCTCAGTGGAGGGCCGGGCTGCTCATCTGTTGCTTATGGAGCAGCTGAGGAAATAGGTCCCTTTCACATTAGACCAGACGGCAAAACTCTGTACTTCAATCCCTATGCTTGGAACAAGCGTATGTGAATGAAAGAATTGTGCACATTCAGTTCTTTTACTAATTTATATTTATCTTCTGTCTCTTTCTGGTGTCTGGCAGTTGCGAATATACTCTTCCTTGAATCTCCTGCCGGTGTTGGCTTTTCATATTCAAACACAACCTCAGACTTGTACACAGCGGGTGACCGGAGAACAGGTAAGTCATTTTGCTAGTTCTATTGGATCTGTTGGTTTTAAAAATTAGTAAAATTTTCTCTTTGGTATAATTACATGTAACTGATGCATGATTCAATGTGATTATCTAGTTTCAGTTTGAAAGTAGTTGATTTCTATATGTTTAACCTTTGTTGAAATTTGGTGTTGTGCCTTGTAGCTGAAGATGCATATATTTTTCTAATCAATTGGTTCGAAAGGTTTCCTCAGTACAAACACAGAGAATTCTATATTACTGGAGAAAGCTATTCAGGTTTGTTCATTCTTCCACATTTCATTTCATTTCTTTTCATTATCAGTCCTTGTTTGTTCATCTTACATGTTTCACATGGTTACCTCTTAAAACCAATTTCGATTTGTTTTCAGGACACTATGTCCCCCAGTTGTCCCAAATTGTATTTGAAAAGAATAAGGGGCTTCAGAATCCTGTGATTAATTTGAAAGGTTTTATGGTAAGGACATCAGAAAACGTTGAATTTCAGATGCTTAGCAGATAACTGCTGTTGGTAAACAACTTTTGCTTCCGTTTTAGGTCGGGAATGCTGTCACGGATGATTACCATGACTTCATTGGCACCTTTGAGTATTGGTGGACCCATGGCTTGATTTCTGATTCTACATATCGTATACTACGTCTTACTTGCGATTCTGGATCCACCCAACACCCATCAGCAGAATGCACCAAAGCTCTCAAACTTGCAGATCTAGAGAAGGGGAATATTGATCCATATAGCATTTTCACACAACCATGCAATGATACTGCCTCTTTAAGACGCAACTTGAGGGGTCATTATGTAAGCTTTTACCATAATTCAGTGTTATTTGCTTTTTGCAGTCTACTTTGACCTTTGGTAATTGACTAAAAGGCGTCTAGAGGAAGTGTTGTGTGTATCAAGAATTTTAACTAAACTAGTTTCATACTGATATACGCCTTGTGAATATTCAACAAATTTGAATTAGTTATAGGCGGCGGCGTAGAAAGTAGAGGTGTGATCTTGTGTTTGTAAGTTCATTGTTGAATACAAAGATTAAAGCTGTCAGGAGTCCCTTACTGCAATCATGATGTCCAGAACTAGGGCCACGCCTATCTTTTCTCCCATCAACTTTTTTCCTTCACTTTTTTTCTTCACACCTACTCAAACATTGGGTAGTAGCAAGAGTTTGTCAGTACTCCACCATTTAAGTTGATTAAAGCTTCATTTAGCTCTCAAAGACCACGTAATCCACCATTAAATTGTGAATATTGAACAGAATCTGAACATAAAGACTGCATTCAAATCCAAATTATTCATGGACTTGCAGTGCCTTGGAAAGAGACTACTGTAAAGCAAGATCCACTAAGTATCATCAATTTAAAATTTTAGGTTGCATTAAACATTTCCAAATTGTATATTTGTCACTACAATCTATTTGATGAGATGAATTACAGGTTATCTTGATTTGAAATTGCTGCTAACCAAAAACATGATCTGTGGTGTGTCTTACGTGTAGTTGTTAAACATTACCTAATTTGACCTTAATCCATTCACTACTTGCATAATCAGCCGTGGATGTCGAGAGCATATGATCCCTGCACAGAGAGATATTCTACATTGTATTTCAATCAGCCAGAAGTTCAGAAGGCACTTCATGCAAACATTACTGCAATTCTTTATCCGTGGAAAACGTGCAGGTTGGTTTCTGGTTAATTGTGAATCATGTTGTCTTCTAGATCCTAAACTGAGATTTTTCTAACTTAATTGCTGTGGGATTATAATTTTCAGTGATATTGTTGGGGACTACTGGGCAGATTCCCCACTCTCTATGCTTCCAATTTATAAAGAGTTGATTGCTGCTGGTCTGAGGATATGGGTTTACAGGCGAGTTTCAACTTCTGTTTTTAATCTCTCTTTCTCTCTCTTCTGTTTGCAATCAATGCAATAAATATGTTTCGTTGCTTGACACCCTGAATGCCCCAAACAACAGTCTTCTGGTCTCTGGCACCAGTAAGTGAATGAATAGTGTTACTTTCCTTTAAAGGGCAGTACTAGGGAACTGACCGTAGTGAAATGCAGTTCACCATTTTTGTTGGTCGTGTAGAATAGGTTTGTTGATTTTACCGTTAATGACATGGACATCATGTCTACACGTCAAAAGAAGCCACCTCAAACTTATCAGCATTCAGACCTTTCTTGTTCTATTGTTTATGGGCATATTTTGCTTTTGCTCTAATAACATGTTGAATTTTCGGTCTCAGTGGAGACACTGATTCAGTGGTTCCTGTGACTGCAACAAGATATTCCATTGATGCCCTTGAGCTGCCAACCATTACTAACTGGTATCCCTGGTACGATAATGGAAAGGTTAGTGTTTCGATAAACATCCGTCTCCCCCATTCAGATTTTCCATTTTTGCGGTATTAGGAATTTGCTTTGGCTTTCTGTGGTACAAATGAATGTTCTCTCTGTTAGTCGTAAGGGCACTGCAGCAAAATTCTTGCTTCTTGACCATGTTTAAAATATTACTCACAGAACCTAGTTCTATCCTCTGTTATAGGTTGGAGGTTGGAGCCAAGTGTACCAGGGGCTAACTTTTGTGACTGTAACTGGAGCAGGCCACGAGGTTCCAGTCCATCGCCCTCGACAAGCTTTCATTCTTTTCAGATCATATTTGGAGAACAAGCCTCTGCCAAGCTAAACCATCGAATCCTGTTCACTTGTCTCTGATGAACTATCTTGTCCCAAAAAGGAAAATGGTTGTGAGACCACCAGCAGAATAAGAAAAGCATTCACCTCGAGTGCCATCCCATTCTTGCCTCAACTGTACCATTTTTTTCTCATGTTTGATCTGTCATATATTAGAAATTCATTCTTTGTAAGGGTTAAACTTGTTGTATCGTCCAATCCATGTTATGAAACACCAACTTATCTCTTCTGCAATGCTTAGAATGGTATTGTTTGTAAGAACTTGCACTCAATACCAATATAAAATTTCTTCAGATGTTTATATCCACTGCGTTACTGACTTGCAATGAACTCGAGCTTTGACTCCTCAAATAATTTAGCCTTCGAGCGCAATTCAATCTTCCTTTCCTTAAAATCATGTTCAGATTATAATTTTGGTGAATATAAAAGATACCTTTTTTTTTCCCTAACAAATCAAATCATACGTTAATTTGAGCTCTGATTCTGAATCATCTTCTTTGTTAGTATTGGATCGTGGGACATGGTTTGTATTCTCAATTTTAAGACAGGGAATCGTAGGTTGCTAGGATTACGGCGGATGTACTGTTACTTTAGTTTTGGATCCAAGAAACTATAAAAGAAAGTCGAAGGAATAATCCAACGGTGGAGATTTTCCCCACGTGGCCAACATGGGCGTTCCTTAGGGGAGAACCCACGCCGTCAAATATGCCATAAGAAAAGTCAATCCAACCCATTGCATTCCTATGGTCAACTCAACCATTTAGGTCTCATTCTTTTTTTTTTTTGGTTACAAAGGAAAGAAAAAAACAAAACGGCTAGTGCCAATCTCATAATATTCTTTATTTCGCTTAATTGAAAAGAGACTCATCCCATTTGAAAACTCTCTCAATAAAATAAAATATAATAAGATTAAACAAGTTTATTTTATTATTAAAATAGTTTATATACATAATAATTAAAATAGTTTAATTATTAAAATTAAGTGTCATGTGATACTTAAATATTAATTTAAAAAATAATTTTAAAAAATATATTATGTTGAGTCCTATTGAGAATTGAATTCACTTAGAAAATACCTAACAACCCAATTGACTATTGGGGAAGGTTTAGTAAAGAGGTGAACTAATTAATACAATGCGTGCAAGTAATTGGAAACAATAAAATAATAAATGCATGAAAAAGAGAAGTCAAGATTTAGCTATATAACTAACTTTGGTCTGCTCATAAACCTTGAAAGAAGCTAGCTTTAATTGACTATTGAGATAATGCATATTAAGAGCTCTTCTTCAAGTTCAAGCTCCTTCCTTTATGTCTTTTACTTTGTTGTTATATCAATACTTTCTATTGACTCTTCTTCAACTTTGGCCTCCAATGGCAAGCATGGAGGGGAGTATGAGAAGGATAGAATTATCAAGCTTCCGGGGCAGCCGCCAAATGTGAATTTCTCTCAGTATGCCGGGTATATCACGATTAACTCGAATGCAGGTCGAGCCCTTTTTTATTGGTTAACCGAAGCCCCGAAAGATGTTCGACCTGAAACAAAGCCGTTGGTCTTATGGCTCAATGGTGGGCCAGGTTGCTCGTCCATAGCTTATGGGGCGTCCGAGGAGGTCGGCCCTTTTCGGGTCCGGCCAGATGGGAAGTCCCTTTATTTGAATCCTTATGCTTGGAACAAAGGTAAATTAAATGCCATCATGAAGCATTCTCAAATCTCAACTACGTTTTGTTTGATGATGTATTCGAGGTGTATGATTATGATTATTTTTTGTTTTCAGAGGCAAACTTACTGTTTCTTGATTCACCTGCTGGCGTGGGATTTTCATATTCAAACACTTCAACAGATTTATACACAGTTGGTGACAAGAGAACAGGTGTTCTAACCTTTTCACTTTTCTAGTTTGGTATTGGTTTTGTTAAAGTTTTGTTAGCCGACCAGACCTAACTGAGTCTTCACTGTACTTTAAAAAATGCAGCAAAAGATGCATATACATTCCTCGTCAACTGGTTCGACAGGTTTCCTCAGTATAAGCATAGGACTTTCTACATTGCTGGAGAAAGCTATGCAGGTTTATTTGTTAGCACTAGTCACCAAATACACCTAAAAGATGTCATTTTGGTCCGGGTTAGACATACCCGAAGTCAACGACTAAACCTCGAGTTTACTAAGTTTTAGGTTGTGTTCGGACATATATTTAAACAAATTATTATATTTTTTGTTCAGGTCATTACATTCCTGAGTTATCTCAAATCATAGTCCGGAAAAATAAGGGACTGAAGAATCCTGTCATTAACTTCAAAGGTTTTCTGGTAAATCATAGAATGTCCTGACAATATACACTCCTTTTTGTTTAAGGTTCTACCCTTTTGTTGATGTTGTTTGTCTAATCTGTTTCAGTTGGGAAATCCACTAATCAATGACTACTACGACAACATTGGAACTCATGAATATTGGTGGAACCATGGTCTGATCTCAGATTCTACGTACAATGATCTGAGGAACTCATGCACCAACGACACATTCCTGTTTCCTGGAAAAGACTGTGATAAGGCCATAACACAGGCTTACTCAGAATTTGGAAACATCAATCCCTATAGCATTTACAGCCGTGCCTGCAGTCAACTTGGCACTCTTAAAAACAATCTGCAGCATTCACTTGTGAGAATTTCATGTTTCAAGTATCTGATTCATACTGTTTTCTCACTATGATTATGTAAAGCTAAACAATGGCTTGTGAAATGATCAGCCATGGAAGTTCAGAGGAAATGATGAGTGTGTGGTGTCCTACACGAAAATATATATGAATCGACCTGTGGTGCAGAAAGCACTTCATGCTAATATTACCAGAATTCCTAATCCTTGGAGAACTTGCAGGTACTAAATTATTAAACAAGGTTGTGTTCAGTTTCTGTTTTAACTTGATCAAAATCTTTTATGCAGTTCTGTAATTAGGGGAAAATGGAAAGATTCTCCAAAGTCCATGCTTCCAATCTTCAAAGAACTCATAAAAGCAGGCATTAGAATATGGGTCTTCAGGTAAACTTAAAAAAAGATCAGATCTTTTCTCGTTTCTTGCTAAAACTCGTATAATTGAGCTTTTCCCTTTCCAGTGGCGACACAGATGCTGTTTTGCCTCTGACAGCAACTCGATACTCCATTAATGCTCTGAAGCTCCAGATGACAGTAAGTTGGTACGCTTGGAACGATGGACATCAACAGGTTAGCCATCATAAACAACTTCCAGGAATAGCCATTTCAACAAAAACCATCTTCTGTGTTTTAATGGTTACTGGGTTGTTCTCAGGTTGGTGGTTGGACACAAATCTACAAGGGATTGACCTATGTGACAGTGAGAGGAGCAGGTCATGAGGTTCCATTGACACAGCCTCGACTTGCACTTATACTTTTGAAGCAATTCCTGAAAAACCAACCCATGCCTTATTCAACTTAGTCCAACACATTCTTTGTGTCACTTTCATTTTCTTTCTTCTCTGTAGAGTCGATCATTTCTATGTTTTTTCATTACAGTACTGTACTATTCTATAGTTTGCATTTACACTATTTATGGAATTGTTAACTCACATTGCGTTAATTGTTAGTACTTGATATTGCCTTTCCATTAACATCTTAAGATGCTTTTGAAGGTGTTTTCTTCAATTGAAAATGAGCATGGAGAGGCCAATTTAAGTCGGATGCTTTTTTCAGTAGAGGATAGGATTTGAAACAATGGTTTATAGTAGAGTTGTGATGAACATCAAGCAAGACAAATTGTACCATTAATGAGAAGCATCAATATATTCTAATGTTCCACTATAACTTAATTCCGATGTTGATCGTGTTACAAGAGAAAGTAAAAATAAAATAAAGGATTCATGTCTGAAAAGTTACTCATGCTGATAACGGGTTGAGTTAAGTTAAACTACCCAACTAACTTTAGAAAAACATATGCCCAATTCAATATAAGTAAGTCTCGTGTATTTAACATTTATATATTAAACAATGTTTTTAAAATTGCACCAGACCGGGCATTGAACCAGTCAAATAAAAGGTTTGAAATTTAAATATTCAACCGGTATTAAACCGCTATAAAACCTGTATGTAATAAATAAGAAATAAAATTATAAAATAAGTAAAAATATAGTATAAAATAAAATACGTTGTTAAAATAAAAATGCACTAATAATGTCTATTAATATATAATAGACTAATAATAAATGTAATAATTTAAAATAAGATTGAATCTAATGTAAATTTAATAATAATAATAATTGTATTTCGATATTATAATTTATTTAAAAACTTATAAAAATTGAAGTATATTAAAAGAAATTCAATAGAAAAGACTCTAAGTTTATTCTAATTTCCTTTTTAATGTCCTTTAAATATACTTCTTTTATATTTTAAATATTATTTTTAACACATTCTTAATTATTTTAAGCAAAATTGCTTATATATACTAACTAATAATTTAATTTATTAAACAAATTTATGACAAAAATAACAATTAGATTCTAACAATAATAATTTAAAACTTTTCAATTAAAATATAAGGAGATAAATGAAGAATCTAAATTTTCACAAATACAATTTATTAGTGAGATTAAATAAATTTCTTATTTTTAAAGAATAAAATAGTATTTTGTTTTTAAAATAATAATTTAAAATAAAATTTTTAATTAAAATATAAAGAAATAAATAAAGAATGTAATTTTTTATTTAGATTGTAAGAAAGAGTTGAAAAGAATAAAACTTTCATTGAAAATTTAAAAGATTTATGAGCCTACCCTTAAAAATCTTAACTTTCATTATAATCCATTATAGTAAAACTCAAAATTAAAAGATTTACAACTATAAGTATAGTCGGTCGTTGGTGTGCCCAAACTTAAATGTTGGTGGTGGTCCCATGTTATTAAATAGACTATGGGACCACCAAATTAGGCATGGTCTGTTTAATGATATGGGACCTACCACCGGGCGGTCTTTAAAGAAATTAGCCGGTTTATTACTTAATTAATTGGTTTTTTCCCGTAAAGGTTATGACCACAAGCTAAAACAGAAACTAGGTGGGTTTATTTTTTTTAATCGAACCGGCTAATCCGGTCCGGTTTTAAAATCATGTCTTTTGTTTAATAAAAGGCATGTTTACTAATTAATTAAAGATATTAGTAAGATATGAGAAGCAAGAGTAAAACATACATGTACGAGGATAAACAAGTAATAAAAAATCAAATAAAATGATTTTCTATTTAAATAATAAAATATGAATTAATAATTTCATAAATTTAAATTTAAATATGTCAACAAAAAAATCTAAAATTATTTTTAAACTAAGAAGAATTTAGTGTGATCATACTGGTGCAAGTCAAATAAGTTAATAAGATGTATAATCTTCAAATCTATAAATAATTTGTGTCTACTCCTAAAGATAATTTTGAATATTGTTCATACTGAAAAGAAAACATGGTCCATTCGTATCATATATTGCAGTGTAGCAAACATGTTTAACAATTTTTAATAAAATTATATAATATGCAAGAGAAAAACATATATGTATCAAAATAAAAATTTAATAAAAAAATCAAAGAAGATAATTTATGTTTAAATGACAAAATATAAAATAGTAAGTACAAAGATTGTTTTTAACTTTGTAGATTGAAGTTTCCATATAGTTATTTGAACTCAGACTATAAGATAAAATAACATTATGCAATAAATAATAATGTGTATGAGATGAAGATCTTATAAATAATTTGCATTTACAAGTATTCTAATGTGTGTATTCTTCATCTATAACTAATTGCACTGTAGGGTTTAGTGAATGAGGATTGTTCACAAAATGAAATTATCTATTAGTTTGAACTTTGAGTTTTTCTTTAATTTTTATTTTTCAGCAACTACTTTAATATACATGTTGTAAGAAGAAAAAGAAGGGCATAAAATATTTTATTCTTAATATTAAACTTATTGTCTTTGATACGAGTTTTGGTGCTCAACATGTATTAGTATTTGATTGGCGATCATAAGTCTACTAATATGATTTAGTTTGTTTGACCCCAATATATACCCTAGAAGCATTGTATTATGTATAGGGTGTATTAAAAAGTAAACATAAAGAATTAAATGTATCTAAGCATAGTAAGAGACATAATGATAATTAATTTAAAAGACAAGGGTAAATTAGTAAATTCTTCATTTAAGGTATGGACATGAATAATTATATGTGAGTTATGCACTAGAATGAAATTGATTGGTATGTGGGAGTTAAAGGAAGAAGAAGGACCATATGTGTAATTTTGCCTAAAATCAACACATGGACCATTGAGATTGAAACATGTGTGTAAAACTAGAAACTTCTTGAAGTGGGGAGTAGAAGAGTAGGGAGAGGGACGTGTATGGAGTGTTTTAAGTTTTAACTCTAGAATTTTCTCTTCTCACCTGCTTTCCATTCCATCTCCTTAATCATATCATTTTGCATAAGGAATCAAGCCAATCTTATGTGACAATCAAGGTAAAAGTTTGGGATTTTTCCTTCACCATAACCTTTTTTTTGCTTTGCTTATTAAGAACAAAAATTATAAGGTTGGATATGGGATTGAGATAAGTATTTTGTTGTGTTCTAATTAGTGAGTCAAGCAAAGATAAAGGGGAAGAGCAGGAAGAGTACCAAAAGAAGAGCTAATTGAGAAATTTAAAAGTTTGAGACTCCACTTAGTTAATTTCTGTACTTATGTATATTTGAATGTGTACAAAGATTGATTTGGTCATGGAATGGTTGCCAGAATGGTGATTTGGTGTTACTTTGCATGAATTGGATGAATATGACAAGAGAGAGTCACGTTTAGTAAAATTCTGTCTTATGTTCTCGGTTCACTCAAACTGGTCCTATTGTTTTGGCTATAACTCAACCTATAGACCTCCAAATTGAGTGATTCTAATTGAAAATGGAACTTAAGACATAAAACTAAGATTCTCTAGAAGAGATCTAAACCTAATTCTGACCGTATAATATTAGAAATTGAGATAAAAATGATAATCTGATGTTGCCCCTGTATTGGAGCAGCTTGTGATATTTGGTGCTTAT
Source organism: Erythroxylum incrassatum (assembly GCA_026546855.1). Lineage (NCBI taxonomy): Eukaryota > Viridiplantae > Streptophyta > Magnoliopsida > Malpighiales > Erythroxylaceae > Erythroxylum > Erythroxylum incrassatum. The sequence goes on along the minus strand of JANVCL010000003.1, from coordinate 31,921,680 downwards.
CTTATAACTTAGAAGTCCAAATGGACTGATCTTTGATGATATGGAAACTAAAGACATAGTTCAATAAATGTTTAGAAGACCTCAAAGCCAAATTGAAATTTTTCTATATGAAAATTTCAGAATAAGTGGAGACTATCATGTGATTTGCTTTTGGACTGATTTGTTTGTCTATTTTTAGAACCACCATATGCTTAGCTCATTTTGCACTTTTTAAAGTTCTTTGCTTCCGTTTTTCTTTCATTGAACCATATCAAAACCTTTTCTAATGTTTATGAAAATTTGAAGACACCTCAAAATAAATGAAATATAACTTATCATATGTAAATTGAGTGATTAAACATTGAAACTTAAGATTGAACATAATGCATGCTAAATAAAATTTATGCGTACATAGATGAATTATATGCATTTAGATTGCTTATATGTGTATATCATGATTATACATGTGTGATTTTGATACCCTCCTAATGGTGATAAGTTATGACTTACATGTACAAACTTAAAAATAGATTTTATGATTTCAAATGAATATCATATGATTTGTCAATATATTAATCATGAAATTGGTAAATGATTAAAGGAGAATATTACAGTGTTTGCTTCATTATCTTGGTGATGGATAAATAGGCATTCCTATAAGGTTAGTGCAGCTGCTACAGTTTGACATCACTAGTGTCTTTCTTTCAAGACTATAATGTCTCTAGAGTTTGATACCTTCGGGTATCCATAATTTGATATTTTTGATTATTTATAGTTTGATGCTTTTAGTTATTCATAGTTTGATATTTTTGGATATCCATAACTCTCGTTTTCTACACCCATAATAATGTGCAGGCTTAACACAGAAAAGAAATTTAACAATCATAAATAAGAGATACAACATGAATAGTTTGTATTGATGAGCTTTGAACATCAACATTTGGTTTATAAATCTGCATTTTAATATATGGATAATATATTGAAGCATATTTGCACTATGTACTTTGCTTAATCATGCAATCATTGTTTATGATAGTTTATGATGTTCATAAAAGTGTGTGTGCTTGGTGGATGATTGCCATGGGTGGTCATCCAAACTAAGCGTCTCCCCACTAAGCTTTTAAGCTTAACATGAGTGCTAATCCATGTAGGTCCAAGTAGTAGACGTAAGGCATATGAATCATTTGCAGGGATCAAGGCCAGCTGTTGGAAGTAAAAATATCTTTGGATATGTCTTTTGATTAAATAATGGTTGTATATGTAACGAAGGAAATTGTAGCTTCTTAATAGTTTGTAATTAAGAATTCAAGTTATGTGTAATATCTGTTTTGGATTGCCATATTTATGTAACGATGTAATACGACTTTCAAATGATATTATTAAGGGGTATATATATATATATATGTGTGTGTGTGTGTGTGTACAACATTGAATAGAATTGTATGTCATACATGTATGTACAAAAAATTAGTTGCCATGTGTGTGGGTGGTTGTAAGTTCCGTACAGGGAGTGTTGCGTGGTTTGTACTATAAATGTTGTCAAGATTATGATTTTCTAAGTCATTTATGAGCTTTTCTTCTTTTTACACTTTAGTTTGGGTTCCTTAGATAATTACAAAGAAACGAACTTGACTTGTTGATTTTCTATGACTTAGCCTACTTTTGGTTAGCCTACTTTTGGTCTTTGTTCTTATGAAATTGCTTAAACAATCACAAATATGTTACTGGTCAATAACATTCATTTTTAGCATATATTCTCTTGGACAAATTTTGATGATAAAGCTTTTATTTTCTATAAATAACGATGAAGAAAAGAAAAGTTAGAACTTAAATTAGTTACGAGCAAAATCTTTAGGTGACAAATTAGATGGAGTTCAATTCAGTTCAAAGTTTACAGATCAAATATGATTTTGACAATTTCATTTGATTGAAAAGTATGATAAATTAGTAGGACATGAGTTATTCTACATTTCAAAGTAAAATTAAAATTAGTAAGTTAAGTCTAGTTTAATTAAATTTATGCTCGAATTTAATATTTTTTTAGATCTATCAATCATAACATTTATGTTTTGGTTTAGATCAACTCGACTCAAATTGTCAAACCAAGCATGAGAAGTATCAATATATTATATTGTTCTAGTCCCAATGATAACTTAATTTTAATGTTGTTCCATACTATAAAAGAAAAGATAGCACATTCATATCATATATTGTTTTGTTCCATACTATAAAAGAAAAGATAGCACATTCATATCATATATTGTTGTATAACAAACACGTTTAACAATTTTTTAATTAAATTCTATAATATGCAAGAATAAAACATACATCTATCAAAATATAACATTAATTTAAAAATCCAAACAAGATAAATTATGTTTAAACGATAAGATGTGAAATAGTAAGCATATAAATTGAAATATGACAACAATAAAGGTAAGATTATTTTTAGGCTAATAAGAATTTAATGTAACTGATGGAGGCCAAATTAATATATCAGATATATAGTCTGCAAACTGAAAATTGAAAGATACTACATACTACTAAAAGCATATAACTGATCCTTATAAAACACAACATCATTATAACCTGTTATATTACTTATAGTGAACCATTTTGTATCTCCTCTCCTGTAAATCGAAAATCTACTAAACTCTTCCTAGAGGGAAGCAAACATGAAATTATTTGAACTTGGACTAACAGAAAAAAAAAAAACATTTTGCAACAAGTAATTAATAACATGGATGAAATGAAGATTTTGTCAATAATTTGTATTTGAGCACATCTCAGTATGTATCTTCGTCTTTATTTGGTTGGTATCTGAAATGGGTCGGTAGTAACCGGTTTTTAAACTTAATATAACCAACCTTTCATTTTATATCGATTTTAGTCCAATACGATAAGTACCAGCTGGTACGAAACAGTATCCTAAACTCTGATATGGATATTCTTGCATATCACCATTATCGTCCATTTCGAATGAAGTATATTTGTTGATAACTAAGCAGAGTGTATGTAAACGATGAATAAAAAGAATGTGATATGGACATAACATAGGCTTACTCATCAATTCCTATAGCATTTATAGCTATGCCTACAGTCAACTTGACACTCTTCAAACATATTAAGTATCCCTTTTAAAGTGATAGCGCGAGTTCATATGTCAATGATATACAAACAATTTTATAATTAGGCTAGAAATAGATTGACGAACTTGAATGCATACATTCCTCTAATTAGTAACACTTTTTGCAATAAGAACTTTAATTAATCCCAAAGTGATTTGAACTTGAGCTTCAACTGTTACAATCTTTTCAACACTTAAGCAATATCATTATTTGAACTCAGACTAGTAGATAAAACATCTTAAGCAATAAACAACAATGTGTATAAGATGCAAATCGCATAAATAATTTGTGTTTGTGAGCATCTTAGTATATGTATTCTTCATCTTTGATATCTTTTAACATCAGGAAACTTGTTTCTTGGTGGAAGTTTAAGTGTTTAACTTGAGCCTTTGTAATGGGAAACCCGTTTCAAATTCAATATGTAGTTTAAGTAAATCCCATTTATTTAACATTTTTATATTAAATATTTTCTTATAAAAGTTTATTTGATAATTATTAAAGATATTAGTAAGATATGATGTGCAAGAGTAAAACAAATATATATGTATCAAAATAAACAATTAATAAAAAATCAAATAAGATGGTTTTTGTTTAAGTGATAAAATATGAAATAATAATTACATATTGAAAATTAAATATGATCACTACAAAGAAATGTAAAGTTATTTTTAAAAATTTATTACATCATATTTAGAATAAAAATTAGATCAAGTAATATATTGGTTTCTGAAGAACAATGCCTTTATTACTTAGGATTGAATATTAAAAACAAAGTATTAGAAATTGAAGGAATTAAGACTAAGTTGAAGAGGTGGAGCAATATGCCAGATCAAAGTCACTGAAGAGGTTAAAAAAACACACAAGTTTAAAGAATGTACAAGCAATCTTGAAGCAAAAACTAGCAAGTTTCCATTACTGTCCAAACTGAAACTTACAAGGATCTTAAACACAAAAAACATATGTCCCTACACATACAAATCACAAAATCTCGTCTGGGAAATTGCTATCCAACTAATACATAAACAGCATATATTATCCCAGGAATGTATCCCAACATCGTCAGCAGCAAGTCTATCCAGAACTCTACCTGCATTTTCAAACATCAACAACAAAAGGAAATTAAAGACCAAAAATTTCAGAAAACAACAATACCAATAGAGAAACAAAAAGGGTATGTTTCAAAAGGTAAGAAACTCTACTCCACAGCCATAGCGAAGAAAGACTCCAACTGGTGGTAGTAGAATTGCTAGTATCACTTCCAGAAAAGTTTCTGAACCCATGTTGATGATGAGAAATTAGACTGAAACTGCCCGAGTAGGGACCGACTTATTCTTTTCAGTTTCTTGATGAAAAATTGCTCTTGAAAGAGACTGGTAAAGGGTTAAGGATGAAACTGCAAAACTAAAAGAACCAAGTACCTGTCACTGTTAGAGAGATTTTGGCTGCCACGTACATGCAAGTGTGACAGGTGTGATGCTTTAGCTTCGTTTTAGGTCTCATGTTTGACTTGGACGTTAATATGAAACTTGGATTTGGATCTAACCACAAACTCTGCCGTTTCTGATAAGCGAGAGGAGGATTTAGAACCAAAAACCCGACACTAGTGGATGCAATTACCATCTGGAATTAAGTTGATGGATCCTGCTTTCTTTTCCTTTTATTGTGATAAATATTGAAGAAATGGTGAGTTAGAAACAAGTTATTTTACTTGGCTTGTATCTAGTTCAAGATCTAATTTGTCATAAGTTTCACATTATTAGGATTTATGTTAAATATATCCTATCTTTATTTTTGACATTTTTATTGGATATGGGACATACCATATATCTTGAAGATTTGTTTTAAATTAGTAATTGCGTGTTGGAGATTTTGTTCGGAATTGAGTTTTTGAATTTGCAATTTTGGTATTGGATATGGTATGGAATTTGTCTTGGAGATATATACCATATATGCAGAATTTTTATTTGGACTGAATCTAAGAGTCCAAGTGTGACTAGGATTTTATCTAAAACCTAGCAGTGTGTGTGTGCTGATTTTGTACTGTGAGCAGCCAACGAAACGTGGGTGTTGAGATTTTTGTGACTGCGCATGTTCTGATTTTTTTGGTGGGCTGGAAGTTGATCTTTGTAGCTCACGTGTGGTGTGTGATTGATTGCTGGCGGCTGCGCAAACACTTTGAATTTTTCTGTGAGAAACCGTTGGGCAAAATTGGCTTGAAGGGCTGCTGTTCTCTGTTTTCATTGTGATCTACTATTGAGCTAATGTTGTTGGGATCTTGGTGCAGCTCTCTCTAATATTTCAGCTCTAACAAGCAGTCCAAGTAGTTGAAGTGTTGCTGGATTTTTCTGAGTTCTTGAAGTGCCACGGTTAAGTTGTTTTATCAATAAGAGAAGAGTTTCAGCTGCGACTTTGTGTTGATGTTTATGTGAGTCAGCCTATTGGTGTTGCAACAACTTCCAGATCTATTTCAGTGGAGCTTAACCTTTCGGGAAGTTGTCTTCTTTTTCTCAAGTGCATTATTATTTTGTTCTTAGTTGGTTGATCACTTGAGTTGTTTTATTTCTTATCTCTATTATCAAATATTGTTGAGAAAACCTCCGTTGAGGTTAGTACGAGGCGGTCGTACTATTGGGTTAATTGAGAAAATCATTTGTTGAGGTTAACACGAGTCGGTCGTGTTATTAGGTGTGAATTCTTTCACGGAAAGTGAGGTTGAGAGATAGTGCTAAGGGTTGAGTGGTGTCGGCTCAGTAAAATCTTGGGTAAATCTATTGTATTTTCGTGAAAGTGATTAAGCTGGGTGAGGGCCCCGCAGACGTAGG
>JANVCL010000003.1:31874064-31885004 GCA_026546855.1 Erythroxylum incrassatum | reverse complement strand
GATATGAACAAATGGTTTAGTATTACAAGCTACACCAATATCACTAAGATCAAGATTGTCGAAATATACACCTACAGGTACAAATATTAGGCAATTACTTAAGTTTCTTTTTCAAATGATGCAGATTGCTAGAAGACCAACCCCATGAAATTTACTAATACACCAAGACAGGAATCAGAGTTGTATATCACCTACAAGCCTATCCCAATTCGATTGAACCAAAAAACTTGCGAGGACGCAAGTTTTAGACGAAAAACATAAAAAAGTTTTCAAACTTTATGGTTGAAACTAAAAGATACAGATTCAAGAAAGGGGCCTTAACTGCTGCTACATATTCCACTAAAAGTGAAAAGCAAAAAGCTAACAACAGGTGTTGTTCTTCACAGAAGATGATGATATTAAGAGACAGACCTAGAATCCAAAAATGATTTTAAAAAAAAGGGACAAGCCACGAACACAAAAACAAGCCTTCCATGATCTAAGGCTGGTCAATAACAGGCAGCTGGAAATGTAGCTCACCAACTAAGAATCCAGAAGAGATATAGGCAGAGACAAAAAAATAATACCTCGTTCGGACTTTTGAAAGTGTGGCAAGATCTCAATGAAAAATGTATCCTTGGCTGAAATTAAAACAAATATCTTTATACCATACTGCACAGTTGGGGTGGCAAGGTGCATTAGTCATCAATATAAAATGCTTCCAAATAAAACTGAACCCAACAAAACTGATACTAAAGCTTACATAAATTTAAAAGAAAGACTCAAGAACCTAACTTTTGTGTGTTCTAATTAGCAATGAGAACAGAGAAACATAGAGAAAATCAGTAAAACGAAAAGAAAGCATTGAAAGAGAAGTTGATCATACAGAGTCTCAATAGCTTGCAATGGGACATGACAGATCACCTATTCACCACTCCTAATACCAAACACAGATAAACAGAGTAAGCATGAAGTCAGTTCAGAAAGCTTTTACAGGGAAACAAAGAAAAACTGGCAGCAGCAACAAACTTGTTCGCTTTCTTCAAATATTTACCGAAATACATTGGAACATAACCCTCCTACATTTGTCGGTGAGACTTCAGCTGAAACAATGTGGATACAGATTACAAAATTCCACTTTTAGTCAAATACAAAGACATGGCATCATCTCATTATAACAGTTTAATGTAATGCTAACTCATTCGGATGTCAACTAACCTGACCGACTATTTGTTCTCTAACATGTTTGTAGTATTCAGGAGATCGGTAACCACCATCTGATTTAGCCTCTTGCCCAGAGCAGACTTATCTACTATATCTAAAGTACATCTCAACTGTTCCATCTTTGGTTTTTCTTCAGCAGTATGAATCAATATCTCATCAATGATATGATTTCTTTTAAAACAATCATCGTCATCCAAGACTTTCTGACCACTCTTACGATCTGAGAAACCATACAAACTATCAAATCAGCCCAGAGAAACAGAAGTAGCCCAAAATCAAGCTCAAATTTGATAGCCCACTATCAAATCAATGACTTGGTAAGCATAGATTGGTTCTTGGATATATTGAAAATGTTGATGCTTCCTGTAACAAAAACATCTCTTGAGCACCAAATGGAGATGATATTGTGCGATGCGTGTTCATAGTTTCTTAATACCTAATCCCTTGTAAATGCAATATATGCAAGAACTAGTTTTGCCGAATGTTTCTTATACCCAAAAGGTGGAATCGCCCACCCTAGGCACCCCCATACCCCGGATCGATAAAACAGTGAGGGGGTAAATCATGGTTTGATCTCATTTAGCTTTTCAGAAAGGAGGCTCAATGCTCGGTGCGCATAAGGAGTCACTACATTGGATGAACTCCCATACTGTCGCTGCCGAGACTCGAACCTAAGACCTTATACCCAATTTCCTTTCCAATGACCAAATGAGCTACCCGCGCGAGCTTGCCAAATGTTTCTTGTTATCTGAGTTGGATGACCTGACAGAGGATGCTGATATGCGATAAGAAGCCAACAAGGAAGGTAATGGGCAGGATTGGGTCAGGTCACATATAGGTCGGCCTAATTTTGTTATTTAAAAAAAAATAAAAAAAACATATTATTGTACTTTTCTATAGGATCATGAGCCGGGTTGCTCAATTAATCCAGGCTAAAATTGGGTCGGGCTGGATTGTTTTTATATATTAGATTCAAAGAAAAAATTTTATATTTAAACCTTATGAATAATAATAGTAATAATAAATAATGTAATATTAAATTCAAATAAATACTTATATATCAACAACATATTTTAAAATTTTATATTTTATTTGAGTGATAAATTTATAGTTGATATATATGAGTCATTATTATTTATTTTTATATTCATTTTTAGCACTGTTATATCTTGGGTCAAATATAACTGAAATAAAATTCATACCTTTTAAGCAATCCATCTTAACTTTGTCTTCATATGTACCATCCATCTTGACGATCTTACATCCCTTGATCTGCAACACGGATTAGATTTTATTAAACCCCATCATAAGAATGTAATAGTATATAGGAAAATAAAACTCCTACTCCAACCAAATTAGATTCAATAGTTTCTCTTATCCATAGCTTTTGTTGGAACTTAGAATAGAGAAACATGTATAGCTCACCTAATTGAAGCATTGAATTTGAATTAATTTCATTCAATTTCTTCTATCTTCAACCTCTTTTCGGGCATACAGTGGAATGACCCCGCACCTATGGCTGATCTTTTTAACTTGGATACTCCTAAATTTGGAAAGTCAAATGTTCCACAATATTCATCCTCATCTTTTTGGGCATATAGTGGAATAACCCCACACTTCTTTATTATTGCATTCTCTTCTGTCGTGAACTTAAAAAAGGCTACATTCTCTTCAAAGTTACCGTGTCTACGTACCCATTCACAAAATTCTCTACTAATGAAGACTCCCATTTGCTCTTTATCTACATTTTCCACGCACCATTTTTCAAATTCATCAGAGGAAAAATGATAATTGTCTCCAAAATAGCAATCATATGTAAGTCCACCGTCACCATACAGCTGAAGATCAAAGCATAGATAGATAGCAAATCCCAGAAAAAGATGATTAAACCAATGAGAAGGAAGGTGGATTTGAATGGAATCACCCATATTTTGATACTTCACCCACTTTGGTATTCTACTTCCTGGATACATCATTGCAAATTTTACCTAAACAGTAGAAATTTCTATTCAAATTAATGATTATACAAACCTAGATAAAGAAAGAGAGAAAGACAAAGAATTACTTACCAATGATTCCTGCATTTGACTTCTTGTATAATTCCTCAAGAGTGCATTTACTAGTCCCTGGCATTCATCTTCATCCAACTTCAGGCAATCCAATAAGTTGAAGTAGTAGATAGTCACTCGTGAGTCAAGAGATAGTTGTTTAAGGGCCCATATTTCTTTGAGTGACCCACAATTTTCGGCGTAAATTTCGCAGACATTTGATGGGAGTTCTGGTAAGGATAGAAGCCTTTTGCAGCTGGTTATAAAAAGAGATTTCAGTCGGGAAAGTTGTTTAAAGGTAGCAGGGATTCTCTCAAAATCATTTGCACTCAAATCTAGAGATGTTATAAAAGATAGAAAGCTCAAGTCCTCAGGCAATTCCCTCAAATTACAGTTATCAAATACTAAAGCTTTTACCCAGAAAATGTCTTCTGCAAGCCAATTTTCAGAATTTGTTGGATATAAAGCAAGCTTCGAGCATTTGCTCATATTTATAAACCACCTCTCATTACAAATGCCAATAAATGACGGCAGCTTCTCTATAGCTGTCTCACTTAGGTTAAGACCCACTGCATGTCCCGGAGGCTCCAAGATTTCAGGAAGCATCTTAAAGCGTGAGCATCCCCTCAAATTAAGATCAAGGAGAGATGTTAACTTGCTAAAAAAGTTGCTTGGAAGGCTTTCAAGCTCTTTACAATCTTCCATCTTTAAGTACTGTAATTTGCTTAGGAGTTCAACTGATGATGAAGGTACCTGCTTTATAGCAGTCCCACATAAATATAACTGCCTTATGTTGATTGAAATTTCTGGAAATGTATTCAAATTTGAACAACCGTCAAGATTAAGAAATTCAAGAGCTTCTAGAAATCCACTTCTACCGTTGGGAAGACGAATTATGCTTTTGTTCTGTACTACACTTAGGGACGTTAATCTCCAAAAACTATTAACAATCCCATATTTAACTTGAGATAACAAAGAATCTTCCTGCAATTAACAAAAATAACAAAAGGATTAATTAATCAAATCTAGAATTAATTACAATTTTTAATATAGTAAATTTACAAGTTGTTTGGTAGTGTAAAATTTTCGTACCTTGGCTCTTATCCGTAATTGTTTCATGTTGCTGTTTGGTAATTCAAGTACCACAAGATTCTTTAGTTGAGAATTAGGTGGCAAAGATTTTAATGGATAATTTTCCCACCTAAGGTACCTTAAAGTATTAGGAAGATAATCAAGACCTTGAGAGAGATGTAGATTACTTTTTTCATAAAAATTGAGAAATCTAAGGTTAGGCATCTTTATAAACACTTGTGGGTTTAAATTCATCTCTATTATCTTAGACAAGTCCAAAGTGATGGTTTCCACAGCTTCAGCCCCCTAGCAAAAGACACCCGAAATATATATAAATAAGTTATTATGACAATAAATAATTTTTCTCAATAAATCAGGAATTATAAAAGACTATTAATAGCAGATAATATTTTTAAAATATCTTACCTTATTTCCCGCAAATATTTCATAAATATCTTGAGGATCCCATAATCTACTACGTTGGCATGAATACTTAGCTTCTTGTCGAACGATTTCCTTTCCCATTTCTTGTAACAAATCATGCATGTTCAACTGATATTGTGAAGTAACAAGGCACTTGTCTACAAGAACACTTAATGTAATATCTATGTTGAACCCAATGCTTTTGTATATTTTCCTAATATCTTCCGTAACATATGTTTGCCCCACATGTTTGAAAAAACATGCAATGTCAAGAAAGATTTCTTTCTCCACTCTAGTTAAGTCATTGTAACTGATTTGTAGCACTTGTTGGATATCTTTATTTTGAACATTTGACAATTGAGTCAATGCACTTTCCCACTCCTCTTTATTTTTCCCATTTAGAGCAGAACCTAAAACTGTCAAAGCCAAAGGATTGCCTTGTGCATATTCCACAATCGATTCTGACAAAGATGCATAATCATCTTGTGGATAATTTTGCTTGAAGGCCTTTTTATTGAAAAGTTGGAGGGCTTCATCATAATTTAATAGTTCAACTTCGTATATAAAATCAGCCCTCCCTTCAAATACTTGCTTATCTCTGCTAGTAATAAGAATCATGCTTTCTGAACCAAACCAACATGGATCTCCAATTAAAGACTCTATTTGTCGTGGATTATTTACATCGTCAAGAACAATTAACACCTTCATACGACCAAGTCTTCTTTTAAGAAATAGATCAAAACTTGCATTGAATCTATAGTTTACTGAATCTTTCTCACCCAATACCTTTAAAATAAGTTCTTCCCGTAATTTATTGATGCCACTTACTTCTGCTCGTTGTCTCACGTTGTCTAGAAAGCAACAACCTTGAAATTGATGGGACATCATTTGACATATGACTTCGGCGGTAGTAGTTTTCCCAATACCGCCCATCCCCCAAATTCCTAAAATACGAGCCTTGAATGGGTTAATGATAAATACCTTTTTTATTTCCTTAATACGCGAGTGCATTCCAACTAAGTGCTCAAAATCATCACATGGCGTGGATTGGGTCAGCTTTTCTAAAATGTCTTCAACGATTTTGTTAATAAGCAAATCATCATTCCTGTAAATTATAAAAAACAATTTAAATGAATGAAAAGCAAACGACCCTTTACTTGGAATTACCCTACAACCTAAAACATACCTGAATTCCTTAGAATCAAACCCAGATAGACCGGCAGCTGTGATCAAGGCATCCTTCCACCGTGGAATCTTGTGTGCGTTCATGGGATTTTGCTCGTGTTTAACAAAAGCTGCAGCAACATCATGAGACTGTTTCCTTAAATGGGATGGATCTATCCCATAAAATACAGGTATGACAATCTGTCTATGGGAACGGTGACACTCGATGATCTCTGCAAGCTCATCAAGACACCATCTGGAAGATGCATAGTCTTTTGAGAAAACAACGACAGCAACAATGGAATCTTGGATTGCTCGGGGAAGTGCCGGAGCAATTGGTTCTCCACTTTTGAGATCATCGGCATCAAAGAAGGTTTCGATCAGAGCCTCTCGGCGCAAAGCAGCAAGGAGATGGCTGATGAAACCGCAACGAGTGTCTTTACCCCTGAAGCTCAAGAAGACATCGTACTTCAATGGGTGAGAAGCCGAAGAAGAAGAAGAAGAAGCCATTATTGTTAAAGGAAGAGGGTGGATTGTGGAAGCTGTATAGTAATAGAAAATGGGCACTCATAATCTTATATGCATTATTGAAGACAATCCATTGACTTGAAGTCGTCCCAAACACGCGTTTTCTTTGTTGACTGCGAAGCTTCCTTGAACCTTCCTGAAAGTTTAAGAGCATCTATCAGTATGGGACTTTGCGAGTGTGTATGTAGAGAAGGTTGAGCAGCGGAGTCAAAATGTGCGGCGTATTCCACTTTGACTCCAAAAAGAAGATGATGAATTTGACTTTTCAACCGTAGGAGTATCCAAGTTGAGTTGCACATATTTTTTATTCTACTTTGTCATTCCTGAGATCGCATGTAACAGCTGTTTAGTCTTACATATATAGATGTAGGAGTTTTAAAGGTCTGATATGTGAAGAAAAGCAAACAGAAACTAGTCAGTGGTTCCTGCAAATTCTGATTTCTCAACCACCAGATTTCACAAACTTTTTATGTCTCTGTCTTCAATTTTTAAACAAGGAAAGGTAAAGCATATAAGTTTTCTTTGGTGTATATGGTGAAAAAACGTAAAGAGAAGAAAGCATGATGATCCTTTCAAGGTGGCAATTTACCTGATAAGTAAAGGGAGAGCTTGTCTCTCGGTAAAGTTCATGTTTCATAAATCTTTTTGCTTATAAAAACGTTATGAAGTAAAAAGCAACAGAGAAGGATAATTATAGGCAATTTGTTCCTGTCAGGAAGCCATGTTACTTTGATAGGCAGTGAGTCAGGTGGTTTTGTATCGCGACCTGAAAATAATTAATGGTCTGATCAGTGGGAAGGGGTCGGGTTCGGACCACTGCGTGAAAATAATTTATCTACATGTATACACAACCAAGCTATATACACAATCAGAAGAGGTAAAAAGAAATCCGAAATTGATCACATGCACACAAGAATTGGAAAGTAATGTAGCAGAAGCACCAACGGTACTCAAATTCAGAATGAAAGCTCTTCAGTGTTAGATTTGCCACTAGATATCCTTGGCTTTAGGTTCCAAACATCCACCATTTATTCTTCTTCCTAGTATCCATCAGAGGTAGCTCTGGAAAACAAATGAGACTAGAACAATAAGAAAATACAAACTGAAGTATTCATTCTCACAGTTGAGAAATGAATCGAAAGTTTGGAACGACATTCGATCATAGCAACATAAGCAAAGCTCATAATATGAGACAAAACAGAGATTTCATGCTTCATGACATACCATGAGGCAAGCATCTCAATTCATTTCAAGACTAATCTGATACATATTCAGTCCCAGAATGTTTTACCTCCTTCAGCATATATTGAATTATAGTGTACCTCCGCCCAAAAACTCAAGAAAATAACTGCATGTAGAGCATCATTATCAGACATAATCTTTGTTGGTATAAGACTAGGAAAGATGATTGACTGAAATTTCAGCTTCTTTTCGTTATAGATCACTTGCAAGAACAAAAATATGAAAAGTGGATCGGAAAATTGTTCTCAAAACCTTCCCTTGTCCGGACTTTTGAGAGTGTGGCAAGATCTCAATGTAACATATATCCTTGAATGATGTTATAACAAATATCTTTATTCCATACTGCAGGTAGGTGGCAAGGTGCATTAATTAGTCCCCAATGCAAAATGCTTCCAAATAAGAAAGAACAGCACAAAACTAACACAAAGCTTACATAAATTTAAAAGTTACACTCAAGAATATAAATTTTATATTTTCCAATAAGCATATAAAAATAGAAAAAACATAGAAAAAATCGGTAAAATAAAAAGGAAACGTTGAAAGATTGTAAATTGCTAGTACAAAAGCTGCAGCAGCTTGCAATGTGACATGATCACCCCATTCACCACTCCAAATACCAACCATAGAATAACATTTGTTTTGAGTAAACATGAATTTATTCAGAAAGCTTCTGAAGGACAACAAAGAAAATAGTGGGGCAACAAACTTGTCCATTTTCTTCAAATATTCACTAAAAGACATTGGAACATAACCCTCATACATTTCTCGGTGAGTCTTGAGCTGATACAATGTAGATACAGATTAGAAAATTCCAATTTTAATCTAATATACAGACACGGTATCAGCTCATTAAAACAGTTTTTACAGTAACTCATTCAGAAGTCAACTAACCTGATTGACTATTTGTTGTCTAACATGTTTGTGGTATTTAGGGGATTGACAAAGTTGATCCGATAAGGCACGAAACTGAAATTCAAAAAAAAGGTTAACAACATGGAGTAGTAACTTAAAAAGGTGAGCTGTTGATAAGAAAATAGCTCTTTAAAATTCAAAAGAAAACAAACCTAACAGTTACCATATCCTTTGTTTTCAACCAAACCATACACTTTTAGCCTAAAAAACAAACAGCACATCATTGCTTGAAAGTCAGGTTTATGTATTTGCTTTTGAATTATGTATTTGCTTTTGAATTATGTATTTGCTTGAAAAACATGAGATCAATATTCATAAATTCTACAAAGTTAAAGGTATGCGATAAGAAGCTAATAAGGGTGAAAATAAGCCGGATCGGCTCAGGTCACATATACGTTAGCATGATTTTGTTATTTTTTAAAAATAAAAATAATTTTATTTTGTATTTTTCTGTAGGATCATAGAATTAGGATGTCCGGGTTAAAATTAGGCTGGGTTGGGTTGTTTTTACATATTAAATTTAAAGAAAAAATTTTATATTTAAACCTTATGAAAAATAACATTAATAATAAATAATATAATATTAAATTCAAAAAATAATTACATATTAATAACATATTTTAAAATTGTATATTTCATTTGAGTGATAAATTTATAATTGATATATGTGAGTCATTATTATTTGTTTTTATATGCATTTTTAACACTGTTATGTCTTGCGTCAAATGGAGCTAGAATGAAATTCATACCTTTGAAGCAATCTCTCTTAACTTTGTCTTCATATGTACCATCTATATTGAAGATCCTTGCTGCAATACAAAGTAGTTTTTATTAAATGTAACAGTTCATAGAAAAATAAAACTCCTGCTCTTAACCAAAACAGATTTAATAGCTTTTCTTATCCATAGCTTTTATTGGAACTCAGAGAAACATGTATAGCTCACCTAATTGAAGCATTGAACTTGAATTGATTTCATTCAATTTCTTCTATCTTCAACCTCTTTTCGGGCATACAGTGGAATGATCCTGTGGCTGATCCTTTCAACTTGGACACTCATAAATTTAGAAAGTCAAATGTTCCACAGAATTCATCCTCGTTGTTTTGGGCGTACAGTGGAATAACCCCACACTGCTTAATTATTACATCATCTGCCGTGAACTTAAAAAAGGCTACACCTTTTTTAAAATTTTCAAAGTCACTGTGTCTATTTACCCATTCACAAAATTCTCTATCAATGAAGACTCTCATATGCTCTTTATCAATTCCTACCCCGGATAATAATTTGGAAGAGGGGAAATGGTAATTGTCTCCAAAATGGCAATCATATCTAAAGCCGTAACCATACTCGTCCTTATTAACAATGCACAGATAGAAAGCAAATCCCAGAAAAAGATGATTAAACCAATGAGAAGAAAGGTGAATTTGAATGGAATCACCCATGTTTTGATACTTCACCCACTTTGGTATTCTACTCCCTCGATAGATCATTTCAAATTTTGCCTGAACAGTAAAAATTTCTTTTCAAATTAATGATTATACAGATCTAGATAAAGAAAGAGAGAAAGACAAAGAATTACTTACCAATGATTCCAACATTTGACTTCTTGTATAATTGCACAAGAGTGTATTCACTACTTCCTGGCATTCATCTTCATCCAACTTCAAGCAATTCGATAAATCGAAGTTGTACTTAGTCATTCGTGAGTCAAGAGATAGTTGTTTAAGGGTCCCTATTTCTTTTAGTGACCAACAATTTTCGGCCCAAATTTCGGAGACATTTGATGGAAGATCCGGTAACGATAAAAGCCTTTCCTCAGGCAATTCCCTCAAATTACAGTTAGAAAGGATTAATTCTCCTACCAAGTCACTGTCTTCTGAAAGAAAATTTTCAGGACTTCTTGGGTAGAAAGCAAGGTTCGAGCATTCACTCATATCTATAGTCCAATTCCCATAGAAATTGCCAATAAATGATGGCAGGTTCTCTATAGCTGTCCTCCTTAGGTCAAGATCCATTATCCGACTCCCAGGCTCCAAGATTTCAGGAAGCACCTTAAAGCGTGAGCATCCACTCAGATTAAGTTTATAGAGAGATGTTAACTTGCTAAAAAAGTTTCTTGGAAGGCTTTCAAGCTCTTTACAATCTTCCATACGTAAGACCACTAATTTGCTTAAAAGTTCAACTGATGATGAAGGTACCTGTTTTATAGCAGTCTTACTTAAATATAGCTCCTTTATGTTGGTTGAAATTTCTGGAAATGTATTCAAATTTGAACAACTGCGAAGATCAAGAAATTCGAGAGCTTCTAGAAATCCACTTCTACCATTAGGAAGATGAGTTATGCTTTTCT
>JANVCL010000003.1:31806860-31817474 GCA_026546855.1 Erythroxylum incrassatum | reverse complement strand
GGCGTGTCGGTGCCGACACCTAGATCACCGACAGAGTTACCGGAGGTAACGCGGGATAAGAGGAAGTAGCCGGTAAAACTCTTGTCTGGACATTACACAGAGTCCCATGATATTACTTAACACGTCGGTGGCGTTTATTATTGACTTTTTAGCCGTTATCTGTTGGCTTTCTACCGTTGTGAAAAAGTCTGCCCTCAATCTAGCCTTCAATCTTTGAGGATTTGTTAATAATCATAAGAGTTTTTAATCTCATTTTTAATTTTTTTATAAAAATTTCTTTTTATACTTAACTAAATATCATTAATGAACTCATAAAATATTATTAACTCAAAATTAATTAAACTCAAATTAATTTAATAATTTATTGTAATTATATTTTTTCTAAAAAATTACATCATAATGAGTTTTTTAAAATATTTATGTCCTAAAATATATGGAATTTTTAATATAAGAATTTATTTAATAAGTAATTAAATAATATAATTGTAAAAAGTAAAGGGGAGTGTGACATATTTAATTTAGTTTAATGTTGTCTATTATTTGACCTTTCAAGTTGTTGTTTTCTTATTTATTCAAACCAATAGCTAATAGCTCCAAAACTCAAAAAAAAAAAACACACACGTCGCGTGAAAGGGAAGAGACAGACCGTTCTAAGCACATAAAATTCAAACATGCAATGCTTCCGTCGCATGAAAACAACAACGTTCCAGAGATTGTTCAAAACTAAATGTCCAATTCAAAACGGTTTTCTTGAGCACCGAAGGTGACAAATAAATACAACTTTGTCTCTTCATACGATTGACTTACATACAAATTAGCGCCCGACGTGACCATTAGATCCTTAATGAATGAGATGGAGTGGCACAAAATAGTATGCAAAAACGAGAACAATCACCCTAAGTTTTGTTATTATTACTCTCTAGTTATGGAGGTAGATCTTTTGTACCTCCTAATCTGTCCCTTTTGTCTCATTTTCATCTCACCCATTCAATTTATTATATTGGATGATTGAGATTGAGGGGGACTAAGTAGGTACAGAAGATTTGTATCCCTAATTCTGCCTACACATTTTAAATTAATGATTTATAGAGTTAATTATTAATAAATTTTAAATTTTACTAAATTATTTCAAGTTTTTAATAAATAAAATATTTTAATTTTCAATTTTTAGCAAAAATTGTCTAATATCAAGTTTTTCGTTAACATTGATGAGATGACAAGTTATATAAGATTAATACCTTTATTGCATGACTATTACATATATTTATTTGTGTTAAGTATAAATTTTATTATTTAATAAATTAAAAATATTAAATATTCTAAATTAATTATAAAATAAAAATATAAATGAGTATATAATTATTTAAAAATATTAATATAATGTAGTTTAGCAAAGGTCTGTTTTTAAAATTTTGAGTATTGGACCATTTTCCGTTATTCTTAAAGTTGGGCCAGTTTAAGGATTTTATTACGATTAACCCATTATTTATATTGAATTCTGACAACACGGTGTCGGTTAGTCGAAAACGACCATGTGATGGTGCCACGTGGTTATACCGAATGCTTTTGATCCGTTGTATTTAAGGAGGTCATGAAAGTGACCTGTGAAGAATGATGCGTAATTTAATGGGGTGGTGGGAGATCACCGTCATCGGCGCCTGTGAACATGGGCATCTATCTCAGCTCATGTGAGATTTTTGACTGAAGGGTACGTATTTTCTCATTAAAATAAATGCCAAATTTTGGGTCACCATCTCAGTATTTCAACAAATTAAATAATTATAACATGTATTTATAAATCAATAATTTAAAATTAAGAATAAATTATTTTTCTATTTTTATGATAATAAAAAAACTCAAATAAAGTAATCATAAAAATTTTGAACAATTCAAATTTTTAATTCAATTTTTAACTTTTTATTCGATTTATTTTAATAGCTTTTATTGTTAAATATTAATTATTTTATTAATAAATTGCTCAATTTTGATAAATTAATAAATTAAAATAAATTAAAATAAATCAATTAATTTTCAATTAAACTTCAAATTCTTCGATAAGTAAGGACAATTTTTTTCAATGATATTTCAAATTCTTTAATTTTATTCAACCTTTAGCTAATTTTATGACGGTTTAATACCGATTAAACCTTTTAAGCCTTAGACCTTTTATCTTACCAATTTAACATCTTTTCTTGTTTTCAAAACATTTTTCCCATCACTTAAAATATAGTTTAATATTAGAATAATAAATTTTCATGAAATTTGATCTTTTTATTTTAAAATAATTTTCTTCTTTGTATTATTGTTTATTTATTATACAACTTTACCTGTTGTATTGTATTATCTATTTATAATTTCAAAATAATATTATATTAAAATTTAAAAAGTTTAATATTGCGTCATTTTGAATAAAAATTACATGAAAATTTAACAAAATTAAAATAAGTATATTTAACCCTTCAATATTAAAAAAAAACTTAGAAAACACGTCCTCTTGTAGCTTTAATTGGACCATGCTACTACGTGGGGACAACGTTATATAGAGTTTCAAACTGCTTTATTTGAAAATGTTGATGCTTAGTTGTGGAAGGAGGAAGGAGGAGTGGCATCCCATTCTCATTCCCATACCAAATTTTTATTTTTTAAGGCTTCTTGGGGACATTTCAATGGCTTGAAGCAATGTATCCATGGGCTTCCACTGGGTATTGTTGTAATAGTTGTTATTTGACAAGTCTTATCAGAAAGTATCATTTGTCATGTTTATATTCAGAACACAGTTGTTTATAAAAGTCACACAATCAAAACAGATGGATATGGAAGCAGCCATGGAGTTAGTTGGTATTGATACAACTGAAGAGGTGATATGGTAATAGAACAAGCATAAAGGGCAAAGAGGGTCCAAAAATACCATAATGTGTTTTCAAATATAAGGTCTTGAAGGAAAGTCACATTAAGGTAGGGTGCTTTGAGATTGAACATAACGGAATTTTCAAGAAAGTTATGTTCACTAAAAAATTGATGCAAGTAGTAGAATAAACTAATACGAGCAAGTGAGGCAATTTCAGAGACACTAAACCCGAAAATTGTTGTTATTCAAATCCAAAGAATAGGCATTTTACAAAGGGATTATCACTATTTTAGTCCACTCGTAAAATTTGTCTGCAGCTTCTCAATGTGTGGAGACTGAAGAGAGCCTATACAACAAGGTTTGGTTAACTCATAAGCACAACAAAATGGTGTTCTACATTGTCTTTTCCCTGACTTCTTCTCTACCTGATCTTGACCTGAAGCAACTCTTTCCTGAAGAACATTCGTATCATATGATCATACCACGACTGCTTTTGACATGTCCAGGAGACCCAATCTGCAAGCTCCAAGCAAAACTTCTGGGAGTTCCTCCTCAGTGTTCCCCTACACAAGTTGATCAATCTTATATTGTATTTTTGCAAGTTTGGTACGAAGTAAAATCAGAAACTTAAGAACATTGAGCATTGCATCAGTTTGACTTGGTCTCGGGAGATGGATGATTATACCTGTACCACAAATGCCAGTTCAACGATCAAATTGTTTAGATATCCAAAAACAAGATTAGACACTCCTCTTGCAACTTGGGAAGATCCGACATCGATTTCAAGCTGAAAATTTAAGCACATTTAATTGGTTAGAGTATCACAGCCTCTATGAGGTCGAAAACTGCTGATAGAGGAGGTTCTGTCTCATGTTATGGGAAAGGAGCCTGGATATGTGTACAAGGTCCGGGAACAAATTCACCGGGGTATGACTAACTGGTCAACATGATCTGCAATGGTAAATTTTTTAATGTCATTATAGGGAAATCATGTGTGACTTACCTCCAAGTAGTTCTTCCCATGGAAATAATTTACTTCTAGTAATTGGGCTATCAAGCAAGCTTTCTTGCCAACACTCTGCTTGACTATCCATGATCCCTAAGGAACATAATAACAAATAGCTCAAGAACATGATACTACAGATCAAAGCTAAAAGAAAAGGAAGTGACAGTTTAGTAACCTTAGCAACAAAAGGTATGAGCTTGAATCTCGAATTCCTGAAGGCATCATCTCCATTAACGAACTTTTGTAGCAATGGAACTTCTTCAATAGGGGAATTTAACATGAAATACATTGCCAGGGTTTGCATGGGTGAACCAGGAATCTTATCAAGAGTTCAGTTTTGTGTCAGTAGTTGCATTGTAGTTGATAATATAAACAATTTACGATCATAGCATCAACAGGAAGAGTTCATAAATATCAGACTTGTTACCTGAAAGTTGACAACAAAGAAGAACTCGGGTCGACCTTGTGCTGCATACTTCTGCATGGACCACAGAAGAAATTCAAGCCTGATGTTTATTCCATTCGATGTCTTTTTCAAGTCATGAGTTTTTGTAGATAAACTACACAAAAGCTGTAAATTATCAAGACATAATGTCGATGATCGATGAACCTGAACAATGCTATTAGGACGGCTGCAGAGACCAACTTGTTTTTGATCTGACTTTAGCCAATCTGCACCAACCATTTGTGTCAAAGTACCTTTTGCCTTAACCTGGATGGAGAAAGTACAAATATTGTTAGACAATTGCATGTAGTTCTTCTAAGTTAGATAATATCAAGCAGTTCTCCTAACTTAAAAACTGATTGCAAGTATCATTTACACCTTCCGATGATCCTTGAGATAGGTTTCCCCTCGTATTAAATATGTAGACGGATCGGCAGCACTCCAAGAGCAAGGTAAAGTACCAGTAGGATCATGCCGAAGAGTAGCTCCAAAACAGCATAAAATGCCTTCTTCCTTTGTCAGGTCTTGTAACTCCACATAACCTTTCTTTTGAACTGTGAAAGACAAGTACATGCAATCAAGGAGTTACATTTCATCCATTTTCAATCGCATTACTCTGTCTAAGTCTAACATGTATGGACTAACCTGCAAGGTCGTGCAATTTCTTAACAAAGCAAGCAGCAGATGTCAATCTGGGCTGAAGTGAATTCTGCAGTACTCAGGGACAAAAAATGAGCAATTTGATGATTTCTGCATTGAAAATTTTTAGAAACAGTTTTCTAAGGCAATGAATTTCTAGTTAAAGCATGTATTAATAGATGCAATCACATGACTAATTGCATTCACCTAACGATCTCAGGAAATCTTGTTACTGTCAAAAACCCTGAACTTGGTTAGGAGATGAAGTTTTCAAAGAGAAGGCAAACCAAAAGATCTATTGACATTAAGCAACTTAAAAAAGACACAAGTTCGGTTATGATTAATAAAGTACCTGAGTAGACAACTCTAGGCTCCCATCAGGAGACCAGCAATTCTCGAAGTTGTCAAAATCCGTTTCAGCAGCATCAGTGACGTCAAAGAACTCATCAGAGTCCTCGGAAAGACTAATCAAACTTGAACGCGCAGAATTTGTTTTTTCTGCCTCATTTTTCAGTGAAGATGCATCAATCTTCCCTTCCCCTGTGACTTCAGGTTTAGCATCATCTTTTTCAGTAAGGGGAGGCAAGAGACTATGCACTGATTCTCCTGACGATACTTCGGAAGAAAATTTTCCCGATTTGGCTTTAAACATTTCCCTTAACGCTGCAAATTTTGTAATACTGGTCATGAGCATTTAATGGTAGTATAGTTCATCTATCTTTTGCATGGGCACAGAATTTGCAATTACCTGCAAGTTTTTCAAGCATTTGGATGGTTTTTAAACATCCAGATGATGGACGCAGATATAATTTCCAATACTTCCAATCAACAGCTAGCATGTGCTTTACTAATGAGTTCTTTCCTTGATTCACAGGAGTTACCACATATCCTCCACCTGCCCATTCATGAAAATCCAACATTACTGAAAAAAGTTGAGAGTAATCGTACATAACAAGCTCTTGACTTTAGAGAACAATCAGTGTACAGAGAAAAGAAAGCAAGAATTCTTGAGAGATTATTTTTGGAATCTTTTGGTTGGTTACATTGTCTCTTTCAATCCAGCTTCGTGCACCGAAGTTAAAAATACTGTCCCCAAGTTTCCAAAAGAAAAATCAGTTTTTGACAGGACTGCTACAGAGAGACCATAACTTACTTCAATCCCAATTCCCATCTTGGTTTGACAAAAATGAAGTAAAAACCAAAAAGAAAAGCTTTTATTAACTGCCACTGACGAACACAACTGGTCTGCATACAATTTGCAAGAATGAATTGGAATTTTATTCCACACATCTCATTTCATCAATAGAAAGCAAATGAGGAATGATGACATCAAAATCACCAACAGAAAGAGTAGAATACTTTTCAGGGAAGCTCGAACGTAGCCCTTTTGTGGTGGACATCTCTTGTGAATCACAGAATGGTATAAAATAACTGCCAAAACAATCAGATTTTTGAGTTGAATCCCAGTTAGTGATAGCTGCAAAGTTTTGCCAATATTACCATATGTTCCATCATCTTCTCTTCTCCAATAACGTCCCACCAATAAATCTCTTCGTCTCATCCCCCTGCAATATATAGAACAGTCAAAGACAACATCTTTGAAGTTAAAAGTACTTCCCCAAGTTATGTTATGCCTAACCAGTTGAGCCATTCGCCACATAACTGTAAGTGGATTATATCAGTATGACCATCAAGACGCTCAACTACACTACCACCCCGAAAGCAGAAGTCCCATCTGCAACAGACAGACTTTGTCAACTTCTGAAACCAAGATTCTTATTTTGATAAGAAGATATTGTTGACAATTGGGTTGAAGCAGATCAACAGATTGTTAGAGTTCCTATTCAATCTGCATTGTTAGTGATATGACATACTGGTCTCAAGAATGTATTTTCAGAATATGGATGAAGCATTTCATAAATCTTACTCTAATCTTGAGGGACCAAGGGACATAAGAGTTCTGAAAACTTCTTCTGAAGTGCCATCAATAATACCAACTGCCATTACTGCTGGATGATCATCCCAATGCTGACGAAAAAAGAAGCAGGATTGAAAAATTAAGCCAAAAACAAGTAAGAGTATAAAGAGGCTAATAGATAATAAGTATGCTGTTACTCACACTCCCGAAGGTATCTGGATCTTTTGCTTCTTTAAAAAGCCTTAATCCTGCATTGCAAATAGGGGTTTAAGCAATTATGCATTTGGACACTAAATCCATAAAAGGAGATTCTATCTTTACCATTCCTGCAACCGAAAATTTTCCAAGGTGAGGGTTCGATAACATCAGATGCCATTGCATCATTGTAGAAAGTTGAGGAATAATTGATGGATCTTTTATCATCAATACTTTTTGATTTACTAAACCTGCAAAGAAAAACTGCTTAAATCAACTGGCTAATCAAGTACAAGGAAGCACCTAAACACTTCACATATACCGAATAGCATATGCATGTGAATTCTCATACGTTGAGATGGCTAAGTGAAAAGAAATAGGGTCAGCGTGATATCTCTTCTCTTGAAAACTTCCTGTTCATGAATTGATTCCAGAATTCCTCATGAAAGATAGGAAGGCAGATATCAAAAGTATAACATTAGTTACAAGATATCATTGTGTACAGTAGCTCCGACTTGGCAAACGAAAAGCATAATCATTGGCAAAAATTAGGTATTTCTGATACTGTTCAAATGGCTAGCAAGCTTGAAAGTTGAAAAGAAGAAAAGGTCATGTAAAACTGGAAGTTTGAACTCATGCCAGTGACTGATGTACCTCAGAGGTGGCGACTCCCTTCTTTGAAAAGCCAAAAAGTCCTTTGCTGGATTTGGGTTTTCCTGGAGAATATCACAAAACATGAATCTTGTAATCTAACAGAAAAAAACCGCTGCATAAATTAGCCATTGTTTGAACAATTTGGCAACCTTGAGTACAGCCTTCTGCAAGGAATGGATCCATTTTGCCGCATCTTCTGAACTACTTGCTCCCAACTGCATAAAAGTGATTTCAGGGCTTACATACAAACCATAAACAAGTCAAATTAATGCAACAATGGACCTTATTGCACCTTAAGCCGATCATTGTGATTTAAAGTACTGTAAAGCGTAAAGATGAAGAAGACCTGAAAACAAAAATGAAAAATATGCTGTGTTAAAAGTAAAATCTTAGCTACTCCATAAAGTAGAGCGTTATCAATCAATGTCGAAAAATAAAATCTTAACTACTCCATACGCTAGAGCATTATCAATCAATGTCAAGACATACTTTCCTGTTGATGGTCTCCCTTCCATTGTCTGTGACCCGAATGCATGAGTCCAGTATTGCCATTCTGAGTGGCTCCTGAAACTTGAAGCTTCAGTTAACAAATTTTACTCAATTTTCAAAACACAAATTGACAAAACTATATTTTCAAAGAATCCCTCAGTTCAATGAGAAATAGCAATTATCTTTCTAGACTCTGGACAAGAAAGCTAACAACATCAGACATATTGACGAATCCCAATTCAGACAATAGCCTTCATCGCAGGAACAACAACTAAAAGTGTCAGCACACAGAAAAAGAGAACCAAAAAAAAAGACAAAACATTAGCAGAAAACAGAGGTAAACACAAAAGACGATCATTATAACAAGAATGATCACAATCAAGTTCACGTATCATTGAATCCAAGAAACAGGAAACAAAAACAAAACCATCGTAGAAAGACAAAAACTTCACCTGGCTTTGTGAACTGGGTACCGTTTTGAAACACTTGAGACAGTTTTCTTGAAGAACATAGTACCTCTTCCTTGAAAACTGCAGACCAAAACTTCTGGACCTAATAATATATAACCAGCCATCCATTTTGCCTTCTGATGAAGGCATACCCATATCACAAAAAACCACGCCTTAGGCCACCGTGAAAAAAAAAACCTCACGACACGCTTAACAAAGCTGCATGGTTGTCACTGACCTCTGTTTTTTCTGTTCCTTGTCAATTTTGGCAAGATGAGTACGTTAATGATTATGGGGTTGTGTAAAGATACGTGTTTTGTATCCTCCAGATGTGGACAAGGACACCTATATATTAAGATAAAAGAATGACAAGGTTGATTCTCTGATCCCACAGAAGGGATTCAGAGAATCAAAAGTTACACAGAATTACTCTGTTTTTTTTCAATGCTTCTCTGTTTTCTTCTTCTCTTTGTCTTTGTTTTTAAACCACTATTTTTGTTCACCTTATTGATTGAAAACAAAAACAAATGTTTTAAGTATCAACAATACCCTTTTAATAACTTCATTTTCTATTTTCATTGACTTTTCAATTTTTTTTATTAGTATATTGCTAATTTCTGAAACTATATTTAGAATGTTTAATGCAGCAGTATCAACAACAACAACAACAACAACTAGTCGAAAGATTGTTTTCAAATTATGTCTTCATGCAATTTTCCTAAACTCTAAATCATCTCTTTTTGTTCTATAATTCTTTTTATTTTATTTAATTGGGATTATTTTCTATAAGGCTTTAGAATTTAATGTGATTTAATATTTTTATTATAATATCATGTTTTGATATCAATTGTTATTTACAATATTATATAATTATTAAAACAATTCCGTCACATGTATTCTGTTTATTTATATTTTTACTTAAAATGAAGTAATTTTAAAAGTTTAATTAGATATTATTTTAAAGTTATAGTAAATAAAATTAAGAAAATATGATGAAAATAATATTATAAAAGAGTAAGTTATTTGAAAATTAAGTTATATGAGTTCAAATATAATTATTGCTTGCCTTTTTCATCCATCCCAATGATCATGACCAAAAAAAAAACTAGTAATAATTTCATTTATTTAGGCCTAAGTTTAGAGTTATTTAATGAATTGCTAATAATAAAGTAAAAGTGCAATGGAGTGAATATTCATCATTAAATGGCACACATGAGTAGATAGACGATGCAACCTTATAAATGAGTTAGGTTTGTTTTTGGCTATAGTTTAAATTAATTTTTTAGATTATTTGATAAATTAATAATGATTAAAAGCTTAACCATGTTGACCAGTCAGAAAGCATGTAATGTCCTTCTTTTTTTCAACCCAAAGTTCAGATTGATGGTACCTTTAAGTTATTATCACATCTAAATTACTTTTCGCTCGTACCTTGTAGGACCCGAAAATTAGTATTTTGAGAGGCATATGTAACCCCCAAATTAGGTGATAATAAGTTCTTTCGCGTTAATTATTTATAAAATTACCCAAAATTTGTCCCCTTCTTATTTCTCTTGTTCTTGATCTTACCAATTCAACCCATATTTCTCTCTCTCTCTCTCTCTCTTTTTCTATTTTTATCAAATTTCTTGATGTACCTTAAGGCTCGCTTAATTTTTACTTGTTAAGTTATTTAAAATATAATTTATAAATGATTTATTATACTTAACAATTTATTTATTATATATTCAAAAAAACTTTTTAAATTTTTGTGATAATCATATACTCTCTCTGATTCATAATAATTATCGTTTTAGATACATTTTAATTATTCAAAATAAGTGTCATTCTTAACTTTATATGCATGTTTATAATTTTGCTTTCAAAATTAACCTTTAATTTCTCTCACATCTTAATTACACATATTATATTTTCAAGGCACTTTAACATGTAATTAATAAGGGTATATCAGATATTTCATTAACTTTCTTA
>JANVCL010000003.1:31764427-31801967 GCA_026546855.1 Erythroxylum incrassatum | reverse complement strand
AATTAGCCACATCAGCTGATAACTAACTCCCTCCTTGGCCCACTGTTCTTCCTCTGGAATAATTCTCTCTCTCTCTCTCTCCCTCCCGAAGATCCTACCATTCAGAATTCATCCTGATCTTCTTGGGTGTACAGTAGAATGATCCCACACTTTTTGAATATATAGTTAGACATGCTGAACTTAAAAAAGGCTACATCCTCTTTGAAGTTATCATGTCTACATATCCATGTACGAAGCTCTTTGCTGATGAAGACTAACATATGCTCATTATCTATAATATGACTTGCACCATATATTCTATCAAATGAGTAGAAATGGCGACTATCTCCAAAATAGCAATCATATCTAAGATTGCAAATTCCTCTTTCATCATACTCCACATTATCATGGCACAGTCGAAAGCAAATCCCAGAAAAAGTGATTAAACCAATGAAAAGGAAGGTGGATTTGAATGGAATCACCTATGCTTTGATAGTTGACCGACTTTGGTATTCTACTTCCTAGATAGATCATGTCAAACTACGCCTGAACAGAAGAAACTTTTATTCTAATTAATGATTATGAAAACCAAGATAAAGAAAGAGAGAAAGACAGAGTTATGTACCAATGATTTCTGAATTTGAGTTGTATAATTCCTCAACAGTGCATTTACTACTGCCTAACATTCATCTTCATCCAACTTTAAGCAATTCCATAAACGGAAGCAATAGTCAGATTTTTGTGAGTCAAGGGATAGTTGTTTAAGGGTCCATATTTGTTTTAGCGATCTACAACCGGGGGTGGATAATATGGAGACATTTGATGGAAGTTTTGGTAAGGATTGAAGCCTTTTGTAGTTGTCTATAAAAAGATATTGTTGGAAGCTTTGATGGGCTCTAAATAAAAGAACTTTCACAAAATATGTATTTGTATTGATAACAAAGTTTATGAGTACAAAAGACAAATATTTCTCTCTAGGTACTACTACACTTTTTCCCTCAATATTTCTTTTTCACAAAAAGCTACGGCTCTCAAAACACTTCTTTTTTTCAAATACTCTCTATTTTTTTCCTCATGCATATAAATGATTACACAAACACATATAAATAGACATGCTAAACGATTTCAAATACAATTTGACTACTTCTTTGACACATCAATTAACTCATCCTTATCCACAAGACTTCAAATACAATTTGGCCATTTCTTTGACACATCAATTAACTCATCCTTATGCATAAGACTTCAAATAAAATTTGGCCACTTCTTTGACACATCAATTAACTCTTCCTTATCCACAAGCTTCTAAATTCATCTATAAATTTTCACATCATCATTAGATATTTTTCTCCAACCCAAATCTTATCTTTTGTCATAATTACATAGTTACCCATAATGAAGAAATGTTCGTATTTTCTAACACTCCCCCTCAAACCTGACTTCTCATGCCAAGCATTTCTCTCAGTCTGCGAAACACTTCGTTATTCAATGGCTTTGTAAAAATATCTGTTAATTGCTCTTATGTTCTGCAATATACCCAATTCCACAACTTTGTTCTTTACTTGCTCCCTGATAAAGTGATATTTGATATGTTTGCTTCGAT
Organism: Erythroxylum incrassatum; assembly: GCA_026546855.1. Lineage (NCBI taxonomy): Eukaryota > Viridiplantae > Streptophyta > Magnoliopsida > Malpighiales > Erythroxylaceae > Erythroxylum > Erythroxylum incrassatum. The sequence goes on along the minus strand of JANVCL010000003.1, from coordinate 31,800,385 downwards.
TGTGTGACACTGGATTCATTCCAGGCAATATAGCAAACTTCTTGTCAGACCTTTTTGTTCATGGTCTAACTCATTTAAAATGTACCTCAACCACATTGCTTGACATGAACATGTTGTCGCTGCCAAATATTCAGCTATATTTTCATGGTCATCAAAGAAGCAACAAACTGTTGCTCTTTCAACATGTGAAGCTTGTTACAAAATACAAACCCTCCTTTATTATGAATAACTATGTAATTGTGACAAAAGATAAGGTTTGAGTTAGAGAAAAATATATAATGATGATTTGAAAATTTATGGATGAATTTAGAAGCTTGTAGAAGAAACTTGTGGATAAGGATGAGTTAATTGATGTATCAAAGAAATGACCAAATTGTATTTGAAGTCTTATGGATAAGGATGAGTTAACTGATGTGTCAAAGAAGTGGCCAAATTGTGTTTGAAGTCTTGTGGATAAGGATGAGTTAATTAATGTGTCAAAGAAGTAGCCACATTGTATTTGAAGTTATTTAGCATGTCTATATATATGTGTTCTTGTAATCATTTATATGCATGAGAAAAAAATAGAGAGTATTTGAAAAAAGAAGTGTTTTGAGAGCCGTAGCTCTTTGTGAGAAAGCAATATTGAAAGGAAAAGTGCAATAGCACTTAGAGAGAAATATTGTATCCTATGTGTATCTTTTGTACTCAAACTTTGTTATCAATACAAATACATATTTTGTAAAAGTTCGTTTATTTAGAGCCCGTCAAAGCTTCCAATAGATATTTCAATCATGGAAGTTGTTTGATGATATCAAGGGTTCACTCAAAATCATTTAGACTTAAATCTAGAGATTTTATAGAAGATAGAAAGCCCAAGTCCTCACGCAATTCCCTCCACTTACAGTTTAAAAATTGCAACGACGAACCCAATCCTAATAAACAATTTTCAAAACTTTATGCATAAAAAGCAAACTTCTAGCAATTGCTCATCCCTAAATACTGGAGCCCTTTGAGATTGTTGATAGGCAACGACAACTTCTCTATAGCTGTATCACTTAATAAAAGTTCCTTCAGATTATCCACAAGCTCCAAGATTTCAAAAGGCACCTTAAAATGTGAGCTTCCACCCAAATAAAGACTTTCGAGGGATGTTAACTTGCTAAAAAAGTTGCTTGGAAGGCTTTCAAGCTCTCTACAATCTTTATAACTCTTATATCAGTATTTGTTTTATAGCAGTATCCTTTAAGTATAACTCTTTTATGTTGCTTGGAATTTTTGGAAATTTATTCAAATTTGAGCAACCCCAAAGATCAAGAGCTTCTAGAAGCTTACTTCTATTGTTTGGAAGATTAGTTATGCTTTTGATATTTACTAAACTTAGGGAAGTTAAATTGGCCAATCTCCAAAAACCATTAACAATCATACTCTATCCCATATTTGAGGCACCATTGATCTTCCTGTACATCTAGAAGGCATTTGTCTTCGAGAACACTAATTATAATATCTACATCAAAACCACAAGTTTCAAGAACTTTCTTCACAACATCTGTGCTATTAGATATGAAGAAACATGCAATGTCAAGAAAAACATCCTTCTCTACTCTATATAAGCCATTGAAGCTAATATGTATCATTTGTTGAATATCCTTATTTGGAACCTTTGACAATTGATTCAATGCACTTTTTCACTCCTGCTTCTTCCCAATTAGGGCAGAACCTAAAACCTTCAAAGCCAAAGGATTGCTTTGTGCATATTTCACAATAAAGTTTGACAAAGACAAATAATCATCTCTTGGATCTGTTTGCTTGAAGGCACTCTTACTGAAAAGTTGGAGGGCTTCATCATAACTTAATGGTTTAACTTCATATATAAAATTAGCCCTCACTCCAAATAACTGCTTTTCTCTACTAGTAATGAGAGTAATGCTTCCTAAATCGAACCAACATAAATTTCCAATAAAGACTCTAATTTAGTGGATCATTCACATCATGAAGAATAATTAATATTTTCTTGCAGCCAAATATATATTTTACTGAATCTTTTTCACCTAATACTTTTGAAATAAGTTCTTCCTATAATTTCTTGATCCCACCTCTTGTTGCCTCATGTTATGCACAAAGCAAAAACCTTGGAATTGATGACATCATTTCATATATGACCTCAGCGCTAGTAGTTTTACCAACACCACCCATTCCTCGAATTCCTAAAATACGAATCTCCAATGGGTTAATAGCAAAAACTTCTTTTAGTTCCTCAGTGCACGAGTCCATTCCAATTAATTGCTCAAAATCATCACATGGCATGGATTGGTTTAGTTTTTCTAAAATGTCTTCAGCAATTTTGTTAATAAGTATATGATCATTCCTGTAAATTATGAAACACAATTTAAATGAATGAAAGCAAAAGAACCCTTGTCTTGGATTGACCATACAACCTAAAGCATACCGTAACTCCTTGGAATTAAACCCACATAGATTAGCAGCTGTGGTCAAGTTATCCCTCGACCTTAGAATCTTGTGTGCGTTCTTGGGTGTTTAACAAAAGCTGCAGTAATATTATGAGACTGTTTCCTTAAATGGGATAGATCTACCTCGTAAAAGACGGGTATGAGAATCTGTCCATCGGTTCGGTGACGTTCGATTATCTCGGTAAGCTCATCAAGACACCAACTGGTGGCAGCAGTCGAATCTTGGATAGCTTGCGGAAGTGACTGAGCAATTTTCTCCTCCTCTTTTTAGATCGTCGTCGTCAACGAAGGTTTAGAGATCCTTTTGACGCAAAGCATAACAGAGATGGCTGGTGAAATTGCGACGAGGATCTTCACCCCTGAAGTTCAAGAAGACATCGTAGTTCAATCGGTGAGAGGCCGACAAAGAAAGAGAAAGAAGAAGATAAGGAAGAATCTGGAAGATATCTAATAATATAAAATGGCCACTCATAAGCTTAAATGCATTATTGAAGACAATCTATTGACTTGAAGTAGTCTTCGTGGGGCACGGGGCGGCTGTGGCCGATTCATCTTAATGGATGGATGGGATTCTTCGGGTACATTGTGGCGCTGGAATCGGGCACAGAGAATTTGATCCCCGCCTTCGTGGAGCTTCCATATCCATTCGGTAAAATATGGGCTAAATCGGGTCAAAACGAATCGGGTCGGGTTATATCCGTCAAATGTATTCAGTTCCTCTCTCTGACAATTGCTTCAGTCCTGTGTTGTCGTGTGTCAGGTTTGGTTGAGTTGGAGTTCAATACCAATGTTCAGTCGCTCAAGTCATAGATTAACCACGTGCGTGCCATAAGAAGGAAAAACCAAAAAAGCATATAACCTCTGAAAACTGGTGAAATCCAAGACTCCATGGTTGCTCAACCGGAGCTGTAAGAAATTCTCACTTACGTATGGAAAGATCCATGTTTAGGTAAGCTATACAAGCCGTGGAAAAACAAGAAGAATGCAGACGTTAACATAAGTGGGTCGGCTAACGCGAAGATCGGTTTGAAAGTGTAATAGACCTGAAATGGTGTTAACATCCCTTTGCTCAGAGGATGAGATCATATGAATGTCATACTGAACGTTGTTTTCTTTCATTCTCCCACTGCATGTGATTGACTGCTAATAAGACAACCACTTGTTAATCATTTATGTTATATCTAGACAGACGGCCGAGGAAGAGCAATTGATGAACAAGTACATGGAGATTTTTAGATCACCAGGAAAGGAATACATACATGTGAAGCCATCTACGAAGCCTCCTCTGTTCTGCCACCTAGTGGGAGCATTGAAACTCGAAGCAGAGACCTCTTCATTTCATTCAACTTCTTCTATCTTCAGCGTGGACACTAGAGTAGGAAAGTTGAATGTGTGACAGAATTCATCTTGATCTTTTTGGGTGTATAGTGGAATGATCCCACACTTTTTGATCTTAGGACATATAACTGCTGAACTTAAAAAAGGCTACATCCTCTTTAAAGTTACCATGTCCACGTACACGAAGCTCTTCATTGATGACGACAAGCATATGTTCTTTAGAGATGGTCTGAGACTAGCGCTGAATGTATTCTTTACTTCATCTAATGCTTTTGAATTAACTTCTTGTAATTTCTTGATTGCCCCTGCCTTTGCATCTTGTATCACATTGTTTACAAAACAACAGCTTTGGAATTTATAAGAATTTACCTTTTTCTGTTTTTTATTATCAAACATTTGGAAATAATAATTGGATTCTACCGGTCGTTCTCTAAATTTTTTTAAAGAAATATTTTAATACCAATTTTTCCTAACACATTATTAATTTAATTTATTGTTAATAAAAATATTCTTTTAATGTATAATTAAAGTTTTAGTTTCGTATGTAGTCGCACTTTTTTTTAGATATATCTAGTTTTAGAAAAATCATTGTCATAATTAATAAATAGAGATGGCCATAAATCACCCCTCAATTTTTTAAAATAATTTTTAAAAATTAAAATATAAAATAATATCTTTTTTTAATTAAGTTTTGAGTAACCTAAACTGCCTGGCTCATGGTCATCCCTATTAATAAATGTTCAAATAAACCCTTTTTATGGTAATTTATTGTATTAAGTTTTAAAATATGAGTGTAATATAGCAATTAATATTAAACTATAACTATTAATTGAACTGAAAAATAAAATTAATTACAATTTGACTATTGAAAGGAGAGGCCATTAAACTAATTATCAAATTACAAGGATCTCATAAACTTTGAGTTATTGTTAAAGATCAATGGGGGGCTCAATGCAATCTATTCCTACCAAAACAATCTGGCTATTGAATATGCATTAGGCCAATCCATGAAGACGAAGATATAATTCCAGCCTATCTAAAAATAGCACTTGTTGTAAATGCCAACTACTTTCACTAGTAATATCAAAATCTCATAATTCAAGTCAAGATGGCCAAAGCAAGTCCTACATCTTGACATGTTCAGTCTCTCAAGTCATACATTAACCATGTGTGTGCCATAAGAAAAGAAAAAAAGCATATAGCCTTTGCAACTGGTGAAATCCAACACTCCATGGTTTGCTCAACTGGAGCTGTAAAAAATTCTGAAGTATATCTCACTTACGTATGGAAAGATCCATGTGTAGGTAAGCTACACAAGCCGTGAAAAACAAGAAGAATGCAGACGTTAACATAAGTGGCTCGGCTAACATGAAGATCGGGTTGAAAGTGTAATAGACCTGCGGAATGAAGAAATAATGTCAATATCCCTTTACTCGGGGGAAGAGATCATATGAATTGTCATACTGAACGTTGTTTTCTTTCATTCTCTAAATGGTGATGCCACTGTATGTCATTGATTGCTAAGACAACCACTAGTTAATCATTTATGTTATATCTAGAGAGACGGCAGAGGAAGAGCAATTGATGAACAAGTACAGGGAGGTTTTAGTTCACCTGGAAAGGAATGTTGTGTTCAGGAATCACATTTTTATTCTCCAATACCAGCACAGTCCTCCCAACAACATCCAGGTATGAATATTTGACCTGAAAGCATCCAGAACACTAGATAATGTGCAAACAACTTGAGACTTTTAAAGCTATGTATATATAAAGTTAAGGAAATAGGCGTTAACAATGTAACAGCATAATTATGTGCTTCCTGAATCAGGTACCAATAAACTGTCACAAAGACTAATTACCTCCAGATGTTGCTCCACTGGAAATGGCACCACAGCTGAAGGATCTTTTGAACCCTCAGGCAAAACAACCTGAGATGGAACAGTATTTTGCATTTGTAAATTCATCAATAGTTAAGGATAAAGGGCTATAGCAACAAATATACAGAAACATCAAGTGGCAAGTAAAGAGAGTGAACAGACTTTGATTATCAACTTATCTACAACCGTCTCTGCAAGAGGACAACCAAAGGTGAAATTGAGGTAACGCCTTCCATCGGGAGACTGGAAAAGAAAATCTTGCAATGGTAGCCCATATCCGATGACGAAAGTAGATTTCCATCCCCCAAATAAAGGATAGCGTGGTTCAATTTCAAGTTCTGACTGTTTAGAATACATAGTTAAACACACAATATATCATTCTTTAGCCTTCAAATTTTCTTAATCTGCAGTTATTAGCATGTTATTAGTACCAATGCCTGCAGAGGAACATGGAAGGAGTAGAGAAATGGAACAGGTAAAAGTTGTACCTTCCTAGAATCTGTTCGTAAATGTGACGACGAGACATTCCCTATTTCATCCCGGTAGTAGACCGAATACACCCTAGGTGGTAGTCTTGCTAAAAGGTGTTTGAATGATGATACACCACTGAAGGAAGGCCTAGACTGATAATCAACCCTACCAACAAGAAGTTGCAGAACATTATTTTCAATAGTTGAAATGCAGATAATTCTCTTTATGTGCAAATACGCCTAAAATTATAATCTTTGGATTTGTATCGAACCAAATCCCACCTCGAAAATACACCTTTGTGCCGAGCACCAGCATGAAACAGTTTGTATGATTCTGTAATCTGGAGGCTTCCCCAATGAGATATCTCCACTTCTCGAATCAACTCCTCAACCACAGCAAATGGGTGGTTATTCTCAAAATGGATAATTATCGGGGAGTATGAATATGGAGGACGATCTTCATATGGACCATACTTTAGCTCTGTACCAGCGCGGTTCGTCGGCTCCACACTTGTGAACGATTCTACTTTTGTACTAGGTGCTTTGATAAATGATGTTTGCTGTTTAACATGGTATGGAGACAATATTAGGGCACTATCCCGATAATATACTAACTGTGATTCTGATTGGCTAATCTCTTTTGGAAAAGGTTCCAGAGAATGGGTTAATATATACAGCACTTCTAGAGTCGCAGTTTCACCAGAGCTCAGTGGATTGAGCAAAATTATAGAGAAATGTTTAGCTCCATTCGGTGCATCAGGTAATTCAGTTGGTTTCACATCAAGAGGCACATAAGTTCTCTTCTTTTTCTTCCCTACAGCTGCTTGTGCTTTGACAATTGCTAAATGCTCTGCTTCAGTAGGTGGGAAAGCAAGAAATACTTCAGATGCAGCAGAAGTCCCTTTATTCTCAACCTAAAAATGAGAACCTTCATCATCGATCAAAATATAGAACTGAACTGAGAACACCAATTAAGAAAATATGGTATTAGACCATTCAAATGAATTCAATACCTTCAAAGTCAAGAAGACCCTGACAATATGTGATGTCAAGTCAATCTGCACTCATAATTAGCAAAAAAGAAAAAAGTTAAAAATATAGTTCAATGAAGCGTCATTTGCTCGGAATCAGTGATTCAAACATCACCAGATTCCAAAACAACCTCAGAATCTCATAAAATGAAATACTTTGTAGTTTCAACCGTTTGTTAAATTCCCAAAACGGAAAATCACAACTTTAACATGAACTAAACCTTAAACCCTAGCCACATTCCCAGAATTTGGAAACAATATTCGCTACCTCGACAAAATCAAATCGAATCTACGCACTTTTACAGATCTTGGAGCGAAGAACTGAAGTAATAACAATCAAAATCCGCGAATTGAACGCAAAGTTGAAAGCTTTACGTTGAAAGACACGATAAGTAGAGTCTAAGAAAAGGCTTACTCTGCGCTCGGCGTTTACGATTTGGATATCTGAAGATGAGGAAGAGACGATGAGCGAGAAAAGTGAGAAGGTGAACAGAACTAGTGTAGGTCGTTGCAGAGCTTCCATGGTCGTCGCTCCAGTTGACCAGAACAAAACTCAAGTGCGAGAGAGATACTTATACCAAGACACAAAGTTCACATACGAAGCTTGACTTCATAGGCCCAACAAGCTAGGGCTCATAGGTTTTGGGATAAATAACTTGGGCTTTAATTACTTGATTAAACCAAAATTATCATGATTTAAGGTTTGAGAATCAATCGGATAATGCTTAAGTTTGTTAAATTTTGTTACTTTGAGATAAGATATACCAATCTGAATTGCTTCGTATTTCAATAAAAAAACGTGAAATTTTTAGTAAATTACTGTTAATTACTGATTAATTAACACTAATTCTAACTCAACAGACACTTAAAGTTTATCTTTTTATTAATTGCTTGCTGCTTGGTCACACAACAGCATTGATATTCTGGTCCTGGATTTTTCCCTTTAGACTCGGGACGTTTTTCCATTTTATATTCTTTTCACTTTTCTGAACCTTCCCGTAAAGCTTAAAAGACTACATCGTACCTCACTTTCCATATTGGCTCTGATCGTTTGGAAGAGTGTTTTTGGCGTTTCTTTAGAATCCAAATGATAAGAGAAGTGAGAGTGTATTGAGTTTGTTCATGGCCTGCATGAAACTGGGATCAAAGTCTGACGTGTTTTCCCTCGATGGACATTCCTGGTTTGTCCTTTTCTTGATGTTCTTGAGATTTTAGGATGTGGGTTTTTGATAAAGTTGGATTCTTTCTGATAAATTCCTGTTCTTTTTTCATTGCATTCTGTGGAACTTTTCAGTTTGTGAAATTTCATGGGACTCTTGTTTATTAAGGTTGACATGTTAATAATGTCGTTCTCAGCGGTCGAGTATCTGGTCGGGTATGAGGGAGACAGTTCATTCTGTAAGAACTGGAGAATGAGTGATGTAGAATCTGTCAAATGAATGCTGTAGTTGGGAAGATACATACTACTGGTTTTTAGCATTATAAGTAAATCAAACCAATAACAGAAGGAGAAAGAAGTTTTTTTTTGTGTGGAAATACATCAATTCTCGTTAATGAGGACAAAACATGCATGTTCTGCAGGTTTTGCTCAACTGGACTTCCAAGCGATGTCATCGTCGAAGTTGGAGATATGTCCTTTCATCTCCACAAGGTGTGTATCTTGAACCTCCATTTTTACTTGAATTAAAAATGAGATGAACTGAAAGTATTGAAACGCAAGTCTAAAAGTTTGAATTCTTGAAGAATGTGAAGCAGAAAGGATTAGTGACATCTTGTTTTTTTGCTTTTACTCTGGTTACTCGTTGGACTATTGTTGCTTGCTCTAACGCTTGCATCTCGAACAGTTTCCGTTGCTTTCCAGAAGTAAATTGCTACAAAAGCTTATCGGGGAGTTTTCTGGTGAAGATGGGAAGACGTGTCTTTTGAAGCTTCATGAAATGCCCGGAGGAGCCAAATCATTCTTACTTGTGGCCAAATTCTGTTATGATGTCAAATTACAAGTCACTGCCATGAGTATAGTTAGTCTTAGATGTGCTGCTGAGTATCTTCAGATGACCGAAGACTATGGGGAGGGAAATCTAATTGCACAAACAGAAAGTTTTCTGAATGAAATCCTAGGTAATTGGACGGACTCTCTTAAGGCTCTTGAAGCTTGTGAAGAGGTAATGTCACATGCTGAAGAGCTTCATATTGTTTCACGATGCATCAATTCGTTAGCAATGAAAGCTTCGGCAGATCCGAGTTTGTTCAGTTGGCCAATGTCAGGATGCTGCGACTTTGAGGACCCGAAAGGTACGGTATTTTGGAATGGAATATGTACTTTAACCAAACCACATTCCATGGGGGAGGATTGGTGGTATGGGGATGTGTCTTCCCTTAGATTACCTATGTATAAAAGGGTAATTCTGGCTGTTGGTTCAAATGGTATGAAACCTGAGAGGGTTGCTGGGGCTATAATGCACTATGCAATGAGGCATCTTCCTTTGCTTGGCAGGCAATCAAGCATCCAAAGTGCAGAGTATCCCGCACCTGTGTCAACCAAGTCTACCTCGTTGGACGGAGATCAAAGAAATCTCCTTGAAGAATTAGTGGAATTAATACCTTATCAGAAGAGTATTGTTCCAAGCAAATTCCTTCTCAGGCTACTGAGGACTGCCATGATGTTACACGCTAGCTCATCATGTCGAGAGAATTTAGAGAAACGAGTTGGGGTTCAGTTGCACGAAACTGCTGTTGAGGATCTTTTGATACCGAACACAGCGTATTCTATGGAAACACTTTACGATATTGACTGCGTGCAGCGGATTCTTGATCATTTCATGCTAGTGGATCAGGATGCCATTACATCAAATGATGCACTGGATGAAGGTTCCCATTCACTGACTCCAGTGACATTGGTGGCAAATCTGATTGATAACTACCTAGCAGAGGTGGCACCTGATATTAACTTGAAATTGACAAAGTTTCAGTCTCTTGCAGCCGCTATACCTGATTATGCCAGGCCAATAGACGATGGACTTTACCGTGCAATCGATATATATCTCAAGGTAAATGTGAAAGTTTGGTTTTGGTTCTTCCCTGATGTTTTTCTTTGCCAAACGATATTGTTGGCATTTCAAATTAGTGAAGACCCCTTTATGGGCTGAAGTAGGCTCTTAATGTTTCCTCAAATTACTACAGCTTGAGGTGCAGTACTATTTGCTTAAAATGTTAGACCGAATTGCTTGTCATAAAGCCATGTAGCTAACTTGCAACAATTGGAGAGGTCCTATTTTTCAAATATACTTTCTTGTGCCTGTCATTTTCATCTTCATGGTTTCAATTCACATCATTGGTTTCCTCTGCTTCAGGCGCATCCTTGGCTAATTGATTTCGAGAGGGAACAACTTTGCAGGCTCATGAACTGCCAGAAGCTCTCATTGGAAGCTAGCACGCATGCAGCTCAGAATGAGAGACTACCTCTTCGAGTCATCGTCCAAGTTCTGTTCTTTGAACAACTAAGACTCCGCACTTCGCTTGCTGGCTGGTTCTTTGTATCTGACAGCCTTGAAAATTCACAAAATTTTACAACAAATCTTGCTCTTGCCAGAAGTGACGTGCATGCTCATGTTGGAGCTTCACAAGACCGCAGTAAAGCAGTTGATGACATGAAGGACCGAGTTTCTGAACTCGAGAAAGAGTGCTTGAGCATGAAACAAGAGATTGATAAGTTGGTGAAAACAAAGGGCGTTTGGAATCTTTTGTTTAAAAGGTTTACTTTTACTAGATCAAAGCCAAAATCTGCGGCAACAAAGCCACAAAATCCTAAAGATTTGACAGGATCACCTTCATCCACCGCACCACTCTTGAATGAAACAGAAAATCGCAAATCAGAAGAGTAAAAAAAGAAGAGTCTGCAAAAAATAAAATTAGACACCTGCCATTTCTTTCCTATCTTGCAAATTCATCTGTAAGTTGTTAGTACTAACTAGTTGCTCCTTGGCTGGCTAATTCTGTATCTAGATTTTGATGATTCATTTAGAACAATAACATTGTCTTTTTCTGCATATCCTGTCTGCAAATAATGTCTCCCTGTTTTTCAAGTTCAGATCTTTGGTTCAATTTTATTCCATCAAATCCTATCCAATGGCCAAAACAACATCGTTTTAGCCTTTAAACATGAGTTTAGAGACTACTCAACCATGTCCAATAATCGACAAAGTTGGACACCATAAAATTAGGCAGAAGATTCTGACTCTTGTTTTTTGTAAGCAAGATATCAAATCTTCAAAATTGTACACATGCTCAATTATTGGACGATCAAGAGCAATCTAACTTCCTACATAGGCCATCTTACATGTTGGTGGTTTCATTCATGTAACAATTATATTTCTAGACAGGAAGAGCTATGAGCTTAAGCTATGGGACTGTGTTCGTGTTATATATATATACAAATATTTATGTCCTCGTAATAAATATATTTATTTATTTATTTTAATTTATTATTTAACTGATTAATTGGTAGATGAAACTTGTGATTATTCTGGACATTCTTGTGCTTAACTTCAGCATTTCTAAACCACGGTGGTATTTCGTAATCCAGATTGGTTCACAACCTCTCGTTGCGTTACAGCTTGTTGAACATGTTTAAGACAATAATAAAGTATCATCATAGCATTGTTTCTTGGTACTTATTGATACAAGGTTCAAAAATGAAGACAACCCAAGAGTTGAATGAACCAATCAGACGAATAATTGTAAACCAATGCACATAGTGTAAGTGTCAAGCTGGTGGTGGAGACCTTCTCGAGAACAGACCAAAGCAGAAGATGAACCGAACGCTGTACGTTAAAAATTTGAGAAACGAACGTGAGTAACCAGAAAATGATGCTATACCAATCTGTTTAGTTATAGATCATCTGAGTGAAAATTTATGAGTACCATGGAGCACATATCCCGTCTGGTGGAGGCGGCCCTGGTTCTGGTCCAGGGCCTGGAGCCGGCCCAGGTTCTGGTCCACGGACTAGAGGCTGTGCATCTGGTGGGGGTGGCGGTGGCGGTGCATCTGCTGGAGCTGGCGGCGGCGGCGCATCTGGTGGTGGTGCTGGTGGTGGCGGATTCATTTCTGAGCACCAAGTTCCGTTTTAGACCTGTAACGAGACGTTGGTAGTTGACAGTAAGGAACTGAGGCCTGAGGGTTTAAATGGAGAGAAAGATCATGTTTACGTAGGGAAGTGTATAAACGAAACGTACAAACATGGAAGAACTGATTTGGTGAGACATTCCTGTCCATTCTCAATCATTCACCTTTGATTCTTGGATAATATAATTTGATTCTTCTAGTGTCGTCCATGAACTTACTTCAAGTTTGTGTGCCAACTAGACATGCACTCCATGCAAATCCTTGTATCACAAAAGTAATCAGGAAAGTCTTTGGATATGTTTCTTGTTAGAGTGTTGAGAGGTTTCTTGTTAGGCTTGTTTATCGAAACTTACTTGTACACCAACCACTTAGTGACAGAAACACGGTCTTAGAAAACCTCTTCGTACTTCCGAAGCTTACGCAAATGAGTACGAGAGGAAATTCGGGACAAATTTCAATCCAGAACTGAATCATCCACACTTCACGCAAGTTAAAAAGAGTCCTGAAATTGATTGAATCCATGGTGCTCCAATTTTCTTGAACTTTTAGCAGATGGTATCCCATCCTAAAAACATCCATCAATGGAGATTTAAGTAGCCTAGCAGTACCTATAACGCATCTTACAGAATCTATAAGTATGTTTTGATTTCTCACTTCCTCGTGATCGAGTACTGAGTTTGAACATAACAGCAGTACACACAGCCTTGTGTTGATGATACACGAAAACATTATATTATTCTGTCTTAGGTCCTCAGGAAGTTGCCCGATGGACACAAGATCGTAGGTTGTGGGGTATAGTGTGTTTATATGCATATAAGAGAGCTAACAAGTATCAAAAGATTGACTCGTGCTTGGCTAAGAACCTTTCAGCTCTGGAAATAATTGAGAGCAGGTAAACTATTTAGGCAAAACTTCATCCAAAACCATTTCCACAATTACAAACAATATACCAAGGTCTTTTTGGAGCAAAACACCATTACTCCATTATGTACACCACCCCTCCAACACAAACATGAAGAAACAAAAATTATTTAATGTTTAACTAGTCTTCCTTTCCCCTCCCAATATATATGCCTACAATCTTACCCCAGTTCTTATTCATTTACACCTGTAAGAAGAGTAAAATCAAAGTCAAAAAATTTTCCTCTCCTTTGTTTTTTACTGTTTATCCCCGTAAACTCTAAATTATATTTGAAAACAGAAAAAGAAAAAAGGAGGTGCCGGAGAAGCCATATTGTGATCCAAATGGCTAGATTGATCATATGAAATCACCTAGGATTTGGTGATCCAAATGGCCATACTGGTTGCATAAGCCTCTGAGATGAGGGACTACCTAGTAACATTGCTTGAGATCGAGTTAGCATCTGTGTCATTGATGGGGTCTGATATGCCTGAACGAGACTTGAGCCATCAGTGGAGTCTCCTCTTGCTGTTGCTCTTTGCCATGAATGTGAGCTTAGGCCTGAAAGAATATAAGCTCTACCAGAGGCCTCGTATACATGCCTACTTGCCATTCTCTCTTGCATCTCCTTGAGTTCAGCATCTAATGCAACACACAATCGATCATGGGATTTTGCTGAAATAGTTTCTGACATCATTCTCCGGCAATTTTCGAGGATTGACACTGCACCAGCTAGGTCTCCATGCTCAGCAGCAGCTCTGGCCTGGGACATTGCATCTGCTGCCTGAAACCTGTTGCGCTGCCTGTCTAATTCAATTGACGCTGCTACTTCACCATGAATTTCAGGCCTCTCGAGCACAACTTCTTCACTTTCCAGCGTTGCCATTTCTTTGGTCAAAGGATCCTTGTACATGCATCGCACCTTGAACAACGATGTTTGATTTCTGGACGCCTCTGTAGGGACACTGACTGAAACTAAAAAATCCCTCTCTTCATCAGCATACATGTCTCCAACATCAATAGATCCAGTGCGTGAATCAGCCATCACACGACTTGGATAACTTCCAGCTTTCACTGAACCAAGGCAAACAAATGGATCAACACACTCAATACCAACTTGCAGTTCCTGCACCACAACACTCAAAAGTCCCCCTATGCACTGAGCAAAAGCATCCTGCATCACAGCTTCTGTCTCTATAAAAGAGAATGTACCCCCAGAGATTTCTGAAATCGAATGCATTGATGAAGCATCATGGTCTGCCCCAAAGCCAAATGCATGCACTGGAATTTGAAATCCTGTATTTTCACCATTGTGAATAGATAAAGGAAGAAGCAGTTGGTAATTTTGATGAGGCTGGCCACCATCAGAACTGCTCACGGTGTAAGTATCCTGCCCATCTGACAGCAGTATTATACTTGCCACAGGATTCTTTTCTCTTCGCTCTTCCATTACCTTTGCTCCCTTTCTCAGGCCCTCAGCAATGTTAGTCCCACCATTTGCGACCAAAGAGTTAACAGCTTGAAGAGCTTCCTGACGACCTGTGTCAGTCATTCGGCGAAGGGGAAATAGTCGTCGGGCAGTGGAAGAGAAAGCTATGACTGACAGCCTATCATTGGATCCAAGGTTCTGTATCACAAAACCCATTGCTCGTTTTAGCAAAGCCAGTTTTGTACCTGCCATGCTACCACTGATATCAAGGACTGTGACCAAGTCGACCGGAGCACGAGGAGTAAGAGACATTTGACATAATCTGCCTTGCGGTCTTGTCAGGTTTTGTCTTGTCACAGCAGCAGCAGCTCTCAGATGGATCAACACGGTGAAGTTATCATAAGATCTTGACCGCGATGCAGCTGATACTTCTGGGTAGTTTTTGATCTCTAATATTTTTGTAGAATTGGCATCTTGTCCATTGTTATTGGAAGAGCTGCCATCAGCAAATGCAGGCTGGAGATCTAGGGATTCATCATCATCAAATACACTAGGTTCTGGATTCTGAAGTAGAGGCATGATATATCGCCGGTTCAGCTGTCGATGAGGAGGAGGAATACGGCGTGCCATAGTCATCAAAGCATCATTTTGAGCCCAACCTAATGCATTGATTGAGGCTCTCGCAGGTGAAGGATCCAGACTGGGAGCTTGCAAAGGGATTTCCTTCCATTTTGCTCTGCAAATAGGACAGATTTGGTTGCCATGTTTCACACTTGAAGTGATGCAATGGAAGTGGAATGAATGTGAGCATTCTGCGGTAAAAATAGCATGGCCCCCTCCTTGTTTCATCTTCGTCAGGCATATTGAGCATGTTTGCTGAAAGATAAATAAAGATAACGAGAAGGCATAAATACAATTGAGGATTGTTACTAATATGATCCAAAACACAAACAATTAGCAGCATCAAGGATGTGAAGCAGTGAGCATGAGACGAATGTCCAGGGATGTAATAGGTAGAGAAATCTACATAATAATTTCACATAATATATCCTAATCAGTATTTTACGGCTGGAAAGAATTGCGCAAAGTGCCACTGTAAAATGAAGCTGGTACTAAATTATCATAGCACCAGAAAAGTTAGAGCCTTAATCTTGATAGGCATAAGGAAGAGCTTTTGACCACATTCTGAGCTACACAAACAATAAGATCAAAAGAATCAGAGACTATTCCTCAAAAAGACAATTAAGAGTGAGCTTTTAAGCTTAATTTGCATGATGACGTCAAATATAATACCTCACAAAAAAAAAAATAGATTCCAATCCAACAACCATGAGCTCATGCTTTTGTTTTTCATCTATTCTTCTTTTGCAAAAGCATATGGATAACGTTATCTCAAGCTCATCCATCCAATCTGGGACCAGAAGATGCAGCATAATCAAGGGTCGGTGAATTTCTTGAGATTGTAATATTCTCATGTTTTTAGGACGACCAAATATCCAATCCCCCTATCCATTTTCTGCACAAGGTTTTGCTTTTCCTAATTAAAGTTGTGATTGTTGTTTTCACTCCAAACAGACTCCAGTCTCAGGAATTTTGAGGTTACAAAATTAAACTATAGATGGCAATAGTATTGAGCCCTTGAACCAGGCCAGAAGTATTCTCAGAAAGGGGAAAAGTGAAAACTACTATCTAATCTGTGGTAATATTGAAGAAAAGGTCAACTTAAGGTATCCAACAAATGGGGCATACTAGGAGAAATAGAGTGCAAAAAAACAGAGTGACTTCTTAAAGGTTGTCAAGTATCTATTCCGTGATTCAGCTTCTGTACACTAATAAGTTGCTTTTATGATGTTTATTTTATTGTTTTGATGAACCTTCCTTGTCTTTTACTTACTATGTTGAAATTTGTCAATAGGAAAGCTTCGACTTCAAACGTCGAAAACAGTTCGATCCAACATAAAGTTGCTTTTCTGGCGCTACAGAGGAGGAGGAAAAGGAAACAAAAACCCTGCAGTTTTCTTTGTACTCTTTAGGCAATCTATGATGGCTTAGAAAGGGACTTCTGGATTAACCCACACACCAGGGAGTAAAATGCAACATGACATCACTCATCCACAATAATTTCAACCAGTGTCCAAAACAGCCAAAACTGTTAACATGGGATAAGATGAAAAAAAAAAGTTCATATTATCCAAATTAATCATCTTCCCCCTTTTTCAATACATGATCCAGAGGAAGTCTGATTACATTGAAAGAGATTCTTTTTCAATAATTATTGTATGAGACTAAACCATTTCAGCTTTTAGTGTCGTGAGACAAATTAATCAAGATACAGAAAGATCAGATTATTCAATCATGTGATTGGCCACAGAGCAATAAGAGTACTAAAAGTATTATGTGAATAGTAATAAAATAACTTGCCAGAGATAAACAAAGGAAAAACGAATTAGATGACAATTAAAGTGCTCATCACTTTCATGGTTATACCATAAACAAGTTAGAATCAAAGACCGATCATTACATCACAGGCTCGGGCAATGACATAATGCCAGAATAGAGCATCATTAGTCTTGATTTGTCTCAAGTTCTAAGGCAGTTCTGTCTACTATGGATAAAAGCAACAAAATACCTACATCTCAAACTCCATTTCGTCGAGTTAGGAAATTTTGAAACCAAAACAAAACAAAACCAGAGGACCAGACACAACAACTAAAGGAGAATATGCAAGTCTTCACTAAAAAAAGCTCAATTTTTTCAATTACTTTTAAGCAACCAACTCAGAAACTCTCATAAGTTCATCGTACCAAAGCTCAAATATAAAGAAACTACCATCCAAAAGTACGTTTCTTTTTCTTTATGTCAATATCATCGACTCAGTGCTAGAAATACGAAAACCAGAGGATTAGACACAAGAAAAACAATCTTTGAAAGCCAAATAGATTGAGGACTAGAACAAAGTACCAACCTTTGATGACTTGCTTCCGCTCTTGGACAACCTTAATCCCTGTGAAGATGGTGTTGGTGTCATTGGCCTTGTATCCCAATTTGAAGGCGAAAGCAACGCTGCGTCAGATAACCTCTCAGTCGGTGAGGGTGGAGATTCTTCTACCGTTGTTGGCACATACACACAAAGCTTCATACCCAAGGCCAGCTTAGCTTTTCTCCATTTACTTCCCATTTTACTTCCAAAAACTCTTAAAGATTCAAAAACAAGATAACCCAACAACCCAAATAAGGAACACAGCAGAAACCACGAAATAGCTACTAAACCAGATGAACTACAAAGAGAAAAACAGATCTCAAAGTGGTGAGAATTACGCTAAAGTTTCGTTTTTTCTTTCTTGGAATGGGAGAGGAGTAATGGGTTTGTAACAAAAGTCGAACTTGAACACGAAAACCAAGGGACAGACTAGGAGAGAGAAAGAGACGAGGATTGAGTTTCCTTACTTTTAGAGAGTGGACTTTGTTTTTGTGGTTCTATTTTAGAGAGAATGTGGGAGAAGAGGCGTTGAAAGGCCTAAAATAGTTGTCAAAGCAAATGAATGAGTCGGCGAGAGCGAACAGAAATGGATGGCTTTGTTGTAGTATAGTTGTTGGCCGCCATTGAAGACAGTGCAAGCAACTTCAAAGAAGAAGACAATGCAAAGATGGAGAAAGAGAATGAACATAAGAGCCTTTTGACCATAAGATATTGTTAAAGACAAATAATTAATACACAAAAAATATCAATTAACAAAAAAAAAGTGGTTGCTTTTATACTTGCATAATCATGGCATTCATTGCTTGGTTGGGTCTACACTTTCACCATTTCCTCTGTTTTTTAATTTGGTTTTTATTGATTTTTCAAAATTTTATACATTTACATTTGATATTTAACACTTTTGGCACCAATAATAAATGTAAATTCCATGATGACACATTAGTAAAAAATTTATTTATTTTACAAAATATCTTATTATTTAAAATATAAAAAAAAAACTTTTACTAGTTTTTATCCTATTATTTTAATAATTATTAAATTCGAGTCAAATCAGTTATGTGTATTTATCATATATTTAATAATCAATTACACTATAATTTATATTAAAATAAGTTAACAAACATTTAAAATTATTATAAAATATTTTTAATTAATAAAATTTTTAAAAACTTACAAAATTTGACCTCTTTTATCTAGATTTATACTTCATTTGTTTTTTAAAAATTCATTTATTCATAATTTTTATGCATGTCTAATTTGGCACGTCAAATTCTTTGTTTCAGTTACTCTGTTCTAATTATGTTCCATTAAATATTATTCACACATTTATATGGGATAGTAACATCATAACCAAAACAGAAAATCTGATTCTTAATTTAGATAATATCTGACTCTACGTTGAGATAAATGCTAAATGACCCTAAAGTTGGAATCACTTAAAAGACCAAATTATAATAAATAAGTTAGAGAAAATAATTTATCCTTTTGAACTCTACGATGTAGCTTTAATCATTCTCTCTTTTTATCTCTTATATAAAAAAAGAAGTTGCTAAGTGGATGCTTTTGGAGAAAAAAATAAAATCACTATTTTTTTAGATATATATGTATAGATTTGATATTGTAATTGAGGTTCAATTTATTTTTGAAGTTTTAATTCATTTCAATCTAAAATTAATATTTGGAAATTGATTTAATTAATATTTGGAAATTGATTTAATTAAGACTCAAAATCAATTTTAAGTGATTGGCTTGAGATAAATGAATATTATTTTATTTTTATTTTATAATCAAATAGAAAAGAAAATTATGTTAAACTATGAAGTATAAATAACTTTTAAAATATATTAAATTATTTAATAAAATAAATTTTAAAATTTTATTATTTATTCACTCATTCAAAAGAGGACAAGGGGATGCTATTTATTAATTATTACCCATTAATTATGTTTCTAGAGAGATTACTTTATCAAAATCTTGTGAAGGGTGTGGCCAACACCTAACATAATGAAGCATCATTGGGCATGGCATGAGTCAAAAATGGGGGGCTATTGCTAATCAATGTAACGTTCATCAATAATATCAAAGTATTTAATCTCCTGCTTATATTGACAAATATATCAGAAATTATTATATCTACTATTTAAAAAGGATAAACATATTATAAGTTTCTTCTTCTTGATTGAATCTATAATTTTGATTAGCAAATTTATTTTATCCGATTTTCCTGATTAAATTAGAGGTTATCAAAAAATTATACATAGCACTAAATCGAGAGCTATCTAATACAACAGTTACGCTCAACATGTAAAATCGGTGCATAAAAATATTGTGCTCAGCCTTAATTACATTCATAAAATTGTGAAACAAGAAGTTTAAGTCTTGGAAGTATACTATCAATTACTAGATTGCCTAGATCCCTTTTTTCTTATGGTATGATTTTGCTCTTATATAAATATATATATAAAGATCTTCATACTATTACTTTGCACATCACGTGACAAGATTAACACACGTGCACATCATCACAAGTTTGTCAACCTTTTGTTAGCTCCTCCCAATTTGTCAATAGGGTTGACCTACTCTACATATTCCTTTCACATGAGATTTTGAATTTGTTGGGTTTTTTTTCCTCATTTTTTGCTTTAATTTTTTTATTGAAAAAGGTTTCTTCTTTTGAAAGATATTCTACCAATTAAATTATTAGCCAAAAATAGTTTTTTATTTATTAATGTGTTCCTTATTATTGATAAATAAATAATTAGACCTTCTAGTTACTATAAAATATAGAAAAATTATTCTTTCCCACGAAATCATTTCTTTAAAATTATAATGATATTTAGTTTTTATTCGATAACATGTTCCTTATTACAGGATGAATAAATAATTAGATTTTCTAATTATTATAAAATATTATTTAGAAATTTCTTCATTTAAAATCGAAAGATATTTAATTTTTAATAGTTAATGTGTTCCTTATTATTGAGTAGACTAATGTTTAACGCTTCCAATTATTCTAGAAACTAAGAAAATGACTTTTCTTTGCAATGAAAATGACATAATGATACAAGTCATAACAAAATAAGAAAAGTATGATTGGTTAATAACTTACCATAGGAGACAAAATGGACCAGTTCACACATTTGGACACAATATGATATTAAGTTGAAGTCGAGCTATAATAAATAAGAAATGACATTGAATTTTCCATATGCAATACCCTCCAATTTCCTTGGAACATACGTTAGGTATAGACCATTTCTCCTACTCTTAAATAACAATTTATAATTATACATTGTGATTTTTCAATTATGCAATTGAGAAATTTGATTAAACTTTATTTTGAATTTCATATTTTTTACAACAATTTAACCAATAATTACTATTTTACGATATATATATATATATTTATATATATTACATATTTTTAATAAGTTATTTAAAATAATTAAATAAATATTTATAAATTGGACATTTCTTTATCTTCTAGATAATTGAGAACTAACACTTTTAATTGTGATTTGAACCAGAGAAGTTAGGTCAAATGGACCACCCTATTAAAGACAAAACTCCATAATTATAATATAGTCAAAGGCATTATAATAAGTAGGCTCTTGTTTCATTTTGCAACTTACAAGGCAAGTGTTTGTAATAAGTACAAGGAACTCGGCAGATGAGACCAAGTAGGCTCAATATCATCATTGAATGGTCAAGGACATGGGAGATTTCTTAACACATGCTTGTGTAAATTTATCTTGAATCTGGCTAAGATAATATTGCGTATTATTAAACTTTTTCATTCAACAAAATTTTTACTATATTGTTATTGTCGCAATTTTGGTAATTTAACTACTCTCTCTGATTTATAATAAGTGTCGTTTTAGAGGAATGCATATTTATTAAGAAAGTTTATGAAATATCTTATATACTCTTATTAATTACATGTTAAAGTGCCTTGAAAATATAATTTGTGTAATTAAGATGTGAGAGAAATTAAAAGATAATTTTGAAAGTAAAATTATAAATATGCATAAAAAATCACAAACGACACTTATTTTGAATAATTAAAATCTCTGTAAAATCGGAGGGAGTACTTAGGTTTGATAAAAAGTCTGTTCTTGTCGGTCGTTGATCTCTATACTATTCTTCGGTTTTTACATTTGACAAGTTTAATGAAATGGGTTTTTCAAGGAGTTAGAAAAAGTCTTCACGTGATAAGTATGCCAAGGCATATTTTGGTTTAGACAGTTTGTTGAATTGTATAGATAAAGTCCTATTGATTAGTTGACTTTGTTTAATGTTTTTTTTGGTTAAAAAAACATCTAAATTAACGGTTATCTAAAAAAATATAAAACAATTTAAATTAGAGAAAGAAAGAGAAATCTTTTTTCTTTACACATCTTTAATAATAATAATAATTTTTTAAAATGAAAGATTATGAGAAGTGCATGAAATTATAGAATAATTATAAATATTACTCCCTCCTATCTAAAATAAAAATCGTTTTAGATGGATGCATATTTATTAAGAAAGTTAACGAAATATTTGATATACTCTTATTAATTACATGTTGAACTATTTTGAAAATGTAATCTGTGTAATCAGGATGTGAGAGAAATTAAGGGTAATTTTGGAAATAAAATTATAAACATGAATGAAAAGTTACGAACGACACTTATTTTGAATAATTAAATCCATATAAAACGATTTTTATTTTGGATAGAAGGGAGTAATTAAAATTTATATATCTTTTCTAATAAGTATACAAATAATTATATATTTTTTTGATTTAGTTATAAAATAAAATAAATTATGATTCTGCTTTTATAAAAGTTAAAACGTTTTATTTGGTTTATATACTCATGCATGATTGATATTTTGGTAGATAGTTGATAATAAGAAGGCAAAAGGGAGGATTCCCATGTATAGTGTGTCTCCTAAAGGGACCATTACAAATCATGCCTTGCTCACCAAAAGGAGCTTTTCACAAGGGCATTGGAGGAGGATTCTTAGGGCATATGTGCCTTAAAAAATGGACCATTATGCATCATTATAAGCTCACCAATCCAACACTACATTGGTTGTGTCCAACCGTACCCCATGTTTTGGGAATACTATTAGGCATATAGCATCATTAACATGTTTATGCCCATTAACGTTTTTCATGTGTCCAATGGTCCTTTTTTGGCCTTGACTTGAGTGGTGGTGGCAAAATTCCACAATTCCAAAGGTTGATTAGGTATTGGGGAACATCAAGAATGATAGAGATGATGGGTGCACTATACAACCAACCATCTAAGTCCATACCCACCGCACCATACTTGAGAATTTATTCAAAGCAAAATTAATATGTATTAAAAGGGTAATTTCTTAAATAATTTACTTGACATACATAAATTATTAAATAATTTAATTAAAAGATTAATTTATATATTGTTATGTACAAACGTAATTTTATTAGCTTTGAGTCGTCGATCTATTCAATAAATTTAATTCATTTTTAAATTGGTAATTTTAAAATAATTTATTTCATATGCATAAATTATTAAGTAATTTAATTAAAAGACTAATTTACATAATATTACATATAAATTCACACTAACAATAATATTTGATGGTTGATAGGTTTTGAAGGTCGGTATAATTTTAAGTTCGTAATATATTACATAATTTATTGATACCCATAAAATGATAAGCGATTTAATTAATAAGTTTTAAATTTTTATCTCATAAGTATTTTTTTAAAATAAATCTTAAAAGTGTATATAAATTGTTTTTTTTAATAGAGATAGGGTTAGTGAGTGGAGTCCCTATTCCCACTTTACTTTATACTCCTTAAAAAGACAAGCTTTTTTAAAAAATATATTCCATCTTTTAAGCATGCAAAAAGTTATTCCTCTCCCCCACAAAAGAACATGAACAAGGAAACAAGAGCAGTGATTTTTATTTTATTTTTTTTAATTTTTTTGTCATATTTTCACTCATTCTTTTGAGACCACACATGCTTGCTTGATGCTCTCTTACAACTCATCTCATCTTGTTGGCATGAGAGGAGTGCAGCTAAGTCCATTAGCAATGAGTGGAGATCCAATACACCCTAAAGAATGAAATAAAGAAGCAAAAAGAGAGTACCTTTTGTGTGGGGATAGGATTCCCTTTACTGCCTCCAAATTTGCCAGACTTTCTGGGGCAAGTCAACCACAAAAGCTGAACTCTTTTTCTTTTATCTTATTCTTGACTTTTTCCCTATCTTATTCTTTGGTGTATAAGAAGATGTCTTGCACTTAGCATTTCATGAGTTTGTAATCTTATAAACATGGAACTAATCAAATATTACTGACATAATCTCTAACTCAATTACGAAATTCGAACTAAATAATTTAAGCTCGATTTGAATCGATAATTTAAAATAATTATAATAAACTTTTAATTTATGTCAAATTTAATTTGTTTTGTTTGAATTTAAAAAATTTTTGTTGTGATTTTCTACAAAATTAAAAATCACAAAAAATTTAAAAATTTTAGAGATTAAGGAATTTTCTAATATTTTAAAAACTACATAGGAATTTTATGTGATTTACTATTTTTATTATTTATAATAAAAATTAACTAATATTCACATAAGAATTAGTCATAAAGTATTTCCCTTTTGTTTAAATCAAAAGCTCTCCATTTGTCGTTTTCCTCGGAAAAACTTCACATGGTACGATCAAGGCTAAACTCAAATACCATACAAATCAAATCATCAAATCTTCTGATTAAGTTATTTTATTCTAATCATTTTTTTGATAAATTGTTTCAATTTTATTTTATTAAATTTTATTCATATATTTATGTAAGATCCATTTAAATATGTTGATAAGATTTAATAGAACATAATAAAAATACCATAATCGAAACAAAAGATCTGATCCCCATTATACTAGAATTTATTCAAGCATAGCAAAATTTGGGAACAGTAAATCTTGTCCTATTGCACTATGGCCATTTGTTTTCTTACTCAACATCTAAAAATTGTAAAATAAAATTTCTAACTTTAACGTTTATAAATTAATTAAATTACAGCAAAAGAAGTTTTTCTACCGTAAAATATTTTTAAAGAATTTATTACTAAATGAAAACGGTTTTTTTTTTAATTTTTATAAATTTTATTAGAGAATTCATTTTCTTGACATATATTAAAGCCCTTGTTCAAACTTTTTATCAGTGATTAAAAAACCCAATCAATTCGATTAATTTAATCGTAAAAATTTTGAGGAACTCAAGTTTTTAATTTTTCAGTTCTGTTTATTTTAATAACACTGGTTGTTAAAAATCAATCAGTTTATTGATTAATCAGCCGATTTTTATAAATTAATAAATTCTTATGAACTAAAATAAATCAATTAATTTTTATTTAACTGTTAAATTTTCAATTAAATTTAAACAGTCTAATTCCAGTTGAAATTTTAACAATTTATTTTACAACAGTCTAATGCCAGTTGAATTTTTTATATCTTAAACTAATTTTTTATCGATTTAATTTCTAGTTTAATTTTTAAAATATTGCTTTTTATTAGCTTTTAAAAGTCAGATAATTAATCATTGATTCTCAAACTTTGTTTTAGAACACATCACTATAAAGTATCAACCCAAGTCAAATTTATTGATGATTTACAAAAAATAAAAAAGAAAGCAGATGTAATAAGGAGTCCAGCCATGCATGTCCACTAAAAAACTAGCCCATCTCAATCCCAGTGGCTTTTTATCAATCATGATGATCACATGCTTTAAGCATTGAAGACATATCATTGATGATCATCAAGTCAAACCCAATCCTCACATCCCATGGGGTCCCTGTGTCTTATCTCTGTATATCATGTCTATCCTCGCCGACTATGCTCTTTGTATAAGTTTTCTCCACCTTTTAAGCTTAATTTAGATTGATCATACTTAATGTCCGATTTAAGTTTGAGAAAGTCTTGAACTGTAGATCATGTTTGAGGCCTAAGCCATGCAGGGCATTGATCAGTTTAGATTCCTAAAAGACAAATTTTAAAAGTTGATGCTCTTAAAATAAAATAAGACCTATGTGTTAGCAAGTATAACTAAAATCTAAGTTATAGGTAACATTAAGGGTAAGATTGTTTACTATTTGATCTCTTTAGATTCTACGTTTCAATGAGATTTTTATTTAATATTGCTGTTGTTGTTGTTGTTATTTTTACCCTCTAGCCAAGGGTTGTCTTCGTAATATTCGAGCTATTATTTTAAGATCATTTAGTGTTTGTTTGGATGAGCTTTTGGGAGGTCAATAAATTTTTTTTCAACACAAAAGCCTTTTAAAGAAAAATAAGTGCTTGATTGTAAAATAAAAAAGTAATTATTTAATATATATGACTTTTTTAACAGCCAAAATATAGCTTTTTAAGAAGTTCAAATTTGAAGTTTCTCAAAAAAGCTTCTTAAATGGCTTTCTGAGGTGAATTTTTAAAATCAATTAATAAGTTTATTTTTAGTCTCTTTTGTCCTTATCTTTTACACATAATTTCTACCATACTCCATACCCACAAACTCATCTATATCTTGCAAACTCATATTCTCCAATCTTTTGCGCCGTTGTTTTATATATTTAACTATTTATTCAACTTGAATGTTTATTTTAAAATTTATATAATATTATTTAGCTTTTATATATATTTTAATATTTATTTTTTTATATTAGTTTTCTTATGTCATACTCTATATAAAAAATTTGGTTAGATATATTATATGGTTTAAAATTATATAATAATTAATATATTGTACTTTGCATATTGCTTAATATAATTTAAATAATATTTATATGCATATAAAATTTTTATTACAAAATAAAATATAGTTAAAATTTAAAGTACTTTTTATTTTTATATTCCTAAATAATCTATTGTATGAAGCTCTTTCAAAAAACTCTTTTTAAAATGATAGTCAAATAATCAACTGATTTCTTAAAAAAATTCTTCTAAAAAATAATCTGCAAAAAAAAAACCCTACTAATATAAGCCTAACGGAACAGGGACTTGATGAGTTTGGCCTAGATTGAATCACCTCTAAAAATCTTGACTTAATTCAATCCAAATAATTACCAATTATTCTAAATTATTATTTATATTTTACAATATACTTTCTGTGCACTTAGTAATGATTTTAGTTTCACGTTCAATTGAAAACAACGACATGCACAACAATGAGTCATAATTGATTGACTCTCATAGATAAGTGACTCCTTTAATCAGGCCTTCCTTTAGTCTTTCTCTAGAAGATTGTTCTAAAGTGACTTATATTAATAAAAATTAATGGAAAAGGAACAGAGCATTTAGGAGAAATATACAATACATGATGATTCCCACTAAAGGGTTAATCTAAAATTCAATTGGAATGAACTACTCGGCCTACCCTAAAGCATGATAAAAATTTTACTACCCGAGTTGACTTGAAACATCATGGTCAGCCTAAGTTAACGTAACAATTTAAGCCTATATTTAGTTAAGCTTATACCAATAAAATTTTTGTCAGTACAGTTTTTTTCTATAAATATTTTTTCAAAAGAATTTTTGTAAGAAGCTAGTTGACGATCATTAAAAAAAGAAATTTTTTGAAAAAGTTTCGTAAAGTAAACTGTTTAGCAACATAAAAATAAAAATATTTTAAATTTAATTATATTTTATTTTGTGATAAAAATTATTTAAAGTATATTAAACGATATGCAAAGCACAATCTATTAATTATTATATAATTTAAAATCATATAAAACATAAATAAAAATATATCTAACCAAATCTTTTTTATATATTATAACATATGTAAAACTAATATAAAAAATAAATATTAAAATATATAAAAGCTAAAAAATATTATATAAATCTTAAAATAAACGTGAAGATGAGTTTGTGAGTATTGTGAAAATTATGTGTAAAATATAAGGTCAAAAGAGACTAAAAATAGACTCATTAATTGATCTAAAAAATCTACCTGAAAAAGCCATTTAAGAGGCTTTTTTGAGAAGTTTCAAAGTTGAGCTTCTTTAAAAGTTGTATTTTGACTGTCAAAAAAATTATATCTATTAAAAAATACTTTTTATTTTACAATCAAATACTCGATTAAAAGAAAAAGGCTTTTGTAAAACTTGAAATTTTCAAGTAAAATGATATCGTTCTTAATTTTTAAAAAATTTAAAATATATTTAATTGAGCTTAGCCAAAGCTCAATTAAACTTTGCACCAGTCAAGTCCAATTGAGCTTAAGATAAGAACTAGAACTTTGAGCCCAAGCCTAACCCCAAACACAAATTTTTGCCTTAACTCTAGTCTGGCCTGTTACCAATCCTACCCACCCCAACTACAAAACAATGTTGTTTTGGACAGTTCAGGTTACCCAAATGACGTCATTTTAATCAGACTTCAAACTGGATTCGAACCGCACCCTTAGCAGATCGCGTCAAAAGCCCGGTCCATTGCCTAGTCTAATTATAATATGGAAACAATTGTAAGTATCATAATAAAATTATAACAAGTTGTGAATAATACAAGTAAAATGGCAATAAATTACGACAAATTAGGCATTGGAACAAGTGAAGTTGTGTAGAACTTGATTTCATTCTTTCATTTACAGAAGGAGAATCATCTGGTCGACCATGTAACCATCTCAAAAAGGCTCCGTAAGAAGAAGAATGCAGAAACAATGCTTCTACCAAACTATTAAAAACCATGTGCAGTTCATATTTCATTTCTCAAACTGTATCCCACCGTAGCACAACATGTATAACTCCATTCTTTGAATCCACCAGATGGAACTTTTCATTGATACGTCCATTGTGCACAACATCATCCAGATTGATTTCTACGTGTCCCAACGATTCCTGCGACAATAATATTGGTTAAAGTTAAAGGAGATAAAACCGTCAATGATCACAGTGATGGTCACCATACCTTTGATAAGAAGCTCAACCTTGTCCTTTTGCTTGCAACTTCAATGTAGATCTTCTCATGTAATGGTGGTTGATCAAGTGTAAACTGGAACTCTTCATTCCAACGGGGATCCCGGGTTTTTCTTAACATCTGAGGATGATGAATTGCAAGCATATGTTGCAGATCACTTTGAGACGGAGCTATAATAAAAGAAGGCTTGAGTTGACAATACTGCATAATTGCAGAAATGGGAACTTCACCTTAGTTTTCTTCTTTTCTCCTCTGAAAATAATTAAGGCATACGGATTGTTGTGTCGCTCACCCTCGACATCCTCCGCTCCTTCCATGACCACCGTAATTAAACCTGCTCCGTTCAATTTCTCTTCATCTAAAGGTTCACTTACCTTTTTCTCATGTTCATTCATACAGTCACTAGTATAATGAGCACTGTCCGCTTTGAAAGGCACAAAGGTGAGAGCCAACACAAGCTGCCCTCGTCGTTTGTGGTCACGCGGATCAGAAACACCGGTGTGCTTAAGTAAATCAAGAGTGAATTCCCTTGTCTCATGAGGTGTAATCATCTTAAGTGGAACTTCCTGCATTCCCAATTTGTCGTGACCACCTACCTGCAAAGCAAGTTGAATACCAAGCTTAAACTCTGATGAATATCTTCCTTCTATTGTTGGTTTTTGGTATAAAAACCTTACAACCTCATAACTTAATGTTCCAATGTTTTTCTAAATTTAAGTTTGCATGATGAAATCTCAAGGAGTGAATCCTGGCAGGGTTTGAGCAGTGAAGACATGTAAGCTAATCTATTAGGATTTTTAAGGGAAGACCTTGTCCCAGTCATACACTTCTAGGTGCAGAGCTTGAGTTGCAGGATCCTTGACGATAAGCTTGAAGCTCTCATTCCACTCAGGATTCAAGTTGTTCTTCTTAACTGTTGTCTTCTTTGCTCTAAGCTTCTCTCCTGTCAAGCTTAGCTTGACATATGGATCAGATGTTCCCAGGATATCAGCTTTCATGAGTTTCATCGCCCGCACGACCTTCACGTGAAGTATTCCTACAGGCTTCTTTACAGCCACTCTGAAACAAAATGGACAAATGAACAAATATTTTTCTGAATTCATATCTGAATCAAGAAGAAAATTCTAGAATCACTATCCTGAGATCGTCCCTAGAAATCGATCATAGAATTATCTATCCATGCTGTTAGGGAAAAACTTTCGTTATCTATTGGCTTACCTCCACAGAATGAGCTAATGAAAAAGAACAGAACTTTTATCCAATCCTCAATGTAAGATGCCAATGAATCATTGTTAAACAACAATTTCAAGCCACCAGACTATTCGCCTATATACCTTAGCAATGTTTTGTTATCTATCTATACTCGTGGATAATAACCTTAAACAAATATAATATTCCGATATAGTTCTTATGAAAAAAAAAAATAACCATAATCCTTTCGGCTTTATATGAGCTTACGCTGAAGGGTCTAGAACTGGGATTTCAAGCGTTTGTGGCCAAAGATATAAGCTTGCCACTTGCTTTTTGATGGTTTCCTGCAAGAATCCAGGACAGCAAGCTGATTGAAATCCATATAAATGTTGATGCAGTAGAAGTAGTCCAAGAACCATTCACTTTCAGAAAATTTTTTACACTCCATCGCCTACCGATGAAAATAGTAGCATTTCAGCACCTGAACAAATCGATAAAGGCCAGGTATGGACATAACATCTCCCCCCAGTATTTTCAATCCAAAATCAACATGTGGCTGCACATAGATCAATAAGGATAGATCTTAAACTTTCTACCTTCAAGTCTTCAATTAAAGTATCTAGCGAAAACCTTGGCAAACATAGCTTACCTTCTCCATCAAGGACACTACAATGTTTGCGAAACATGGGAAAGTGGGCACCAGAGGTTTCAAAGTTACCCGCGGTGCTGCATATACTTGCAAATCCACCAACTGAAAAGAATTATTGATGAATATCTTTTCGAAAACATTAGTCTTTCTAGAAATTAACAATCTTGATATTCGGTCAAAGATAATTCCTTACCTGGACTGTAATTTGCAAAGACATTAACTTCAACACCAAAACTATGTTTGGATTGCCTGCCCATCTAATTGCTGGCTCCAAGACTAAAGCCTTCTCATTGGTCTCATATATTTTAAGGCCTGAAATTATTAAAAAAAGAAACATTATGTTGGAGTCACTTTAAACAAAAAAAGAAATCTTGGAGTATGACTTAAGAAGCAGAAGTCTATATCAAAAAAATTATCAAGATAACAAAATGCAGTTTGATCCTGTCACCGATATGAAAGGAAGAAAACCTTATAAAGTTTTCTCACATCAATTGAAATCGAACATATTGAGACTATCCTGAATCATTGTCTAAACTTGAGACAACCTTTTACTTAACATCTTACCATACGTGTGTTAAAAATTAGTGCATCTTACTTATTTACTGCTGTCAAATTTCAGTTAGTCTTTACTGGTTTGTAGTTGTTACCTTTCTGTTCCTACTTTTTAGGATTAGACAAAGTCAAATAAATTATCCTTTTAAATCTTTGTGATTATCTGTAGGTAGACTGTTTAGTGAGTAGTGGGAGTTTTCTAAGGACAGTTTGTTATTAAGTTTTGCTATAAATCTTCAGTCATTGTAATCGTAAAATTGCAGTTCAATAAAATATTGACAGCAGCTCATTTCTTCTTTTCGTATACACATTCTGCTAAGCACTTGTTGTGCATCTCTGTTTTCTCCTTTCTTCTATTTGTTTTAACGTGTTCATAAGCACAGTTGCGTAAAGAAACAAGTGCATACACACAAACAGTCTCTAAGAAACAAAAAGTTGGTTCATTAACTATAAATGAAGCTAATGTGAAAAATGAAATTGAAAGCAAACTTACCATGAATTACAGGAGGGAGAGTTCCAAGAGTTAATTGTTCGAAATCAAGGGCTTTGATTTTATACTTTCCAATATATTCTGCAAACTGAGGTTCTACTATGCTCCTTATTCGAGTGCAAATTGCCTGCATTTGAGAAGAGTCTCGATCACAAAGGTACATCAATGAATAAGAAAAGAGCAAGGTTATTTTAGTTAGCAAATCACCTTATCAAGGTAAGGCCACATATCCAAAAGAAACTTGTTCAACCAGTCCACCTGAGGCATCAGACAATATAATGAAACGTGATGATCACTGATCAACATTAAGCACATCAGAAACGCAGCATTTCTTGATATAGTTTGAGCTTACTCGTTCATAATCAGGGCATTTTATCCATAGAGGAATCTCAGGTAGGATGTCTTGCAAGGTGCTCTTGTCCAACTCATGGAGTGGCTTAATTTCTGGTTCCTGCATTAGATTAGTACAAGTCCAATGTTAAATGGGCCTGTTTTTATCTAGATGGAAGTGTTGTACTCAAAACAACCTTCTGATGCTGCTAATAGTTCATCAATCCTCACTTAGTCAGGTCAGTTCAAACTTGCTTTCCGGTGAGAACCGAGCTGTCTACTGCCTTTCGCATTAAAATTTGGAGAAGAGACCAAATTAAAGACTTGAAATTTTGTGCAACGCTTACTAAAAAGTTGAAGAAATTACATCTTTTTCTGTAAAGGATATATGTTCAGAGTTTCAGGTAAAAAAAATTGCGAAAGCTCATCGATTAAGGCTCAAAATCTTAACCTAGAAAAATATTAAAGAGACAAGTGGATTGAAGATATCAAGATAAAATGGTGTGGAAGGTGCAACTTAAACCTGATATAGCAGGCAACTACTACTGGACCACTTAAGATCGACCGACAAGTAAGCGTGCAGTCTCAATCACGTTAATGGTAGTTCTAATCAATAATGTCTTAGCAACCACATATTAGTGAATCGTGATTAAAACGTCATTCTCGTCATGTCAGTGACACTAAAAAACGTGGCATGCTACATTGCTTTACGCATCACATTGAAGTCCAGATGAAATGAAATCCAGAAGCGTCTGATTGAAACTAAAACACTATTTTTTTATGATCCACTAGATTTTCGATTCACGCGATGTTAAAATACCAGAGAAGATGAGAGTGATGAACTGATGAAAAACTGTTAAGAAAGGAAAAACCCAATTCGAACTTTATATCAAAACTTTCTTATATAATTTTCTCATTGAAGATTGGAACAGACGATGATGCTAACCTAAACCAGAACCATGAATTGAATGAGATACTCAAATAACTTCAAGACAAACACAACAAGAAGATGAATCTAGAACTGAAAAACTTTGGCTTGACCAGCTGTTTTCGATTGAAACAAGTAGATTACCAATTACACTGCAAAGGAACAAAGATTAACCCAGAGAAACAGTGACAAAACCATCTCATGCAACAAAGAAAGTAGATTACTGATCAAGCACCTCCTCCGTATGTTGTAAAGGTGCGATCTTTAAGAATGGGATTACCTGAACATCTCTGGGTTGAGTGTAGATAAAGAGAAAGAAGCCAAGCAAGAGTCCAAGAGGAAGTCCAAATCCAAAACCAAGAAACCCCAACAAAGTACTAAAAAATCCCATCTTTTCCCTTCAAAGAACTCTCAACAACATGAACATGGCATGCACATACAGGAACTGGTAAACACTATAGAACAGAGAATAGAAAGGAAAAAAATAAATATATGAATAAACGAAAGATGAAACCTTCCGTAGGCGAGAGAATCGAAATTTGAGGAAAGGTGTCAACTTTGGACAACGTAGAGTACCAAAAACATTGTGGAAAAGTAAGAGAACCGCCAAAACAGAAGACACGTTTGTCCTATATCAACTTTCAAAATATACTAGTCATCAAACTGCGTGCCTCCCATTAAAAAAAAAAAAACTGCGTGCCTCATTTTCCAAACTACCCATTTTTCTTCTATAATTATGCTTTATTTGCTTCAACTTCCACTATATTCCACACACACTCTCAAGGAATAAGAACATATCAAGTTTGTTTATGTTCCTGGTAGAGTTCTGATGACGATGAAATGAACAAAAAAAGGGGGTGTTGAGATTATGTTAAAGAGTCATGCTTAAAGCAAATATGAATTTTGGATTAATGTGTGATATTGTTAAGATAGTTTGATACTAAATGTTTTAAAAATTGGATTAAATGAGTTTAAGAAATAAAAAATTTAACAATATTAAATCGTCACAAAACCATGAAATTAAAATTTTTGAAATATAATTATAAGAAATTATTCTTATTTAATTTTAAAATTTTGTTAAATAAAATTTATTGATTTATTTTAATTTATAATAACCTGTTAATTTATAATAATTAATAAATTTATCAATTTTTAACAACAAGAATTATTAAGTAAATTAAACCAAAAAAATTAAACTGAAAAATTAGATTGTCCAAGTTTTTTTACAGTTAAACTGATCAAATCGGTTAAATTTTTTAATCATAAATTTTAATAAAAGATAAAATTAGAAGATTTTATAAAAATAACGGTAAAAATAAAGGATTTTCTACTGATTAAAAATATTTCTATTCTACTTAATTTAAAATATATTTTTGGATTCTCGTAAGAAAATTTGGTTAAAAATTAAAATAAAGGACCAAGCTTGAAGCATGTCAGCTTGGAAAGGTCTTACCTGGGAAAATGCTAACTAATACTCTGGCTTTAGCCATTAGTTTATTAAGAGTCGTTTTTTAGATAATGCCTCCATTAGAAGATACGCTTCTTTATGATTAGTGACATTGCGAAGGTGAGAATGAGACACTTGGAGCTTTGGAATCACAAATGGCCTGGATTAGCCGTTGCCTCTGCATTAGGGTATGTCTTACCTACACCTGCCATATGCTAAAGCTACCCAAGTAATTTAAAATTAACGAATTATATTCTAAGTTAGTCAGATTTTAAATTAATTTCAAATTTAAAGAATTAGTCAGACTTAAATAACTCAAATTGATTTAATAAAAATAATATTATTTTAACCTTGACCCGGTCGAGTTTTGGATTATTAGAGATCGACCTTATATAGTTTGAGATAATAAACTTTGGGCCCGCAGGGCGTAATTAAGTTGATTTCGAAGGGGCAGATTTGTTTTAAGGTGCAAGGTTCGAATCTCACAGTTTGCAGTGTGGGAGCAACATTCTTGAGAGCCCCTTGTGGGCTTTGAAGGTGGGTCCTTGTAGGCTTGTGGGTTGCTCACCTCTCCCTTAGCAGGCCGCTGAGTACCTGATTTATATCCTCCCAGTTGCTTCGTCAGGTCAGAATGTGGGGGACCCTTTGAGTTGAGGATTCAACCTTTTGCTCCAAGATAATAAACTTTGAAACCACTAATAAAGTTATTTTTTTTATAACCATCAAATCACGTATTCAAATAACAAAAATAGGCTACCCTGACTTGATGAGTTTTGGATTACTAGACATCGACCTTATATAGTTTGAGATTGTGAGTTTTGGAGTAACCAGCAAAATTGCTTGTTTTTATAACCATAAAGTCACATGTTCAAATAACAAAAACTTACTACTTTGACCTGTCGAGTTTTAGATTACCATACATCGACCTTGTATAGTTTGAGATAGTGAGTTTTAGAGCAACCGGTAAAGTTGTTTCTTTTTATAACCATAAAGTCACATGTTTAAATAATGAAAACATTATTTACCAATTTTTAATTTTTAATTTTTAAATATATATTAAACAAAATATCAAATTTATGAAATATTTAATAAACGATATACTACAAGTAAATAATTTTAAAATAAATAAAAAACTAGATTCAATTAAGATTTGTTAGAATGCATCGTAATTAAAATAGCAGTTTGTGTTAATTAAATAAGGATAAGGTGAGACTCGTAAAGTTGACAATCATCTTTGTTATGCACTCCAATTTTTATTTTTTAAAAGCGGCAGCTGGGGTGAACATTCGGTTAATTCGGGCTGAAATTTTACTATTCGGGTCTGGCCCGAATTACCGGAATTTTTTTCATTTTATCCGGTCCGAACTCGAACTTTTTCTTACCCGAGCTTACTCGACCCGAATTACCCGAAATTTTGTTCGGCTTTACCCGAATTACCCAAAGTTATTTTTTTTTATAATTTAAAAAAAACTTGAAATCTTGTATTTTTATAACTTAATTCGGGTAATTGAGCTGGCCCGAAGTTTTTTAGAATTACTCGACCCCGACCCGAAAATAATTTGGGTATTCCGAAATTTGAAATTTTTTCATCCGAATTAATTCAGACTGGGTTAAATAATCGAGCCGACCCGAATAATGCTCACCTCTAACGACAGGGTTTGAGAGCCGGTCTTCATTGTAGCACCCCCTTAGCATAGAGTATCCACCGGAACGCCCGTAGGTCACTCCGGTACACATTCTATGTTAAGAGACCACTACTGACAACCACTACTAAATTCCTCATGGCATCACAATCATAAAGCAGTAATAAGAAATTGACAA
>JANVCL010000003.1:31722144-31750203 GCA_026546855.1 Erythroxylum incrassatum | reverse complement strand
CTAGAAATAAAGATGGTCTTCAACACGAAGCGATTCCCACCTTTGCTCAACGTCAATGGCATAACATGTTGATTAATGACTGTAGCTTGGCCTTTTCTCATCCTACTTCAGTTCCCGCTCACACTACCAATATGTGGATCTCTTGGCATTGTCCTCCGTTGGGTTTTGTTAAATTAAATGTGGATGGTAGTGCACTTGGCGATCCGGGTGATGCTGGATTTGGAGGTCTGATTCGTGATGAATATGGACGCTGGTTTATTGGTTTCTCGGGATATATTGGTCATGCTTCTATTACTATAGTCGAATTGCAGGC
Organism: Erythroxylum incrassatum; assembly: GCA_026546855.1. NCBI lineage: Eukaryota > Viridiplantae > Streptophyta > Magnoliopsida > Malpighiales > Erythroxylaceae > Erythroxylum > Erythroxylum incrassatum. Next base: position 31,749,890 of record JANVCL010000003.1, on the reverse strand, counting down.
ACTTAGGTGTGGTTTAGCTTTGGCATGGGATTGTGGCTACCGAAGGATCGTTGTTGAGTCTGATTCCCAAGATGTGGTGACTCTGGTGCTGAATTCTTGCCCCCATTCTCACCCTATGTTTCTCCTGGTTGAGGACATTAGGACGTTAATCGCAAGAGATTGGTGTTGCTCTCTCCAACATATTTTTCGTGAAGCTAATCACTGTGCGGACTTCCTTGCTAAGCAGGATTCTTCAACTATGACTCGATGGTCTCTTTGGGAGAACCCAGCCCCAGGACTACGTTTGTTGCTCCAGAATGATCAGAGCTCAGTGGCATTTTTGAGGCGTTAGCCCTCGCTAGTTTCCTTTCTCCTATTAAACCAAAAAAAAGATTATTAAACTGAATTAAATTGAAAAATTGAAAAACCAAACCAAAAAGCTAGTCAGTTCAAGGTTTTCACTATTAAAATGACCGAACTAATTCACATTATAAACTATTTTTATTCAAAAATTTAAAATAATTCATAATTTTATAAATAACACATTTTTCTTCTTATATTTCTTTTTGATGTATATAATTTAGAGCCCCTAGGGGGTGATCAAGTTGGTGGAGTGGAAGAGCATGAGGCCAAAAGGTCTTTTGTTCAATTCCTCTTACCTACGCTTTATTAATCGAGCTTGTCTTACAAGGCTTGCCTAGTGTGGAGTACTCAGTTGGTATGATTCGTAGACTATTGCGATAATCCAAAAAATGTATCTAATACGTATCCAAAGAATAACGACTGGGAATTCTTTTGTCTTAGTAGAACAATGATGATTAATGATATTAAATCACTAAATTAAAGAAACTTGACCGAATGAAACTTTGACTTGGTATCAAAGAACAAGTCCATTATTCCATCTCTCGATGGTTGCGGATCAACAACCATGAAAGTTATCCAAAGTTTTGACAATCTTGTTCCAACAATCTCACCGTTGTCTCATTTTCTTCACCTACCCTTGTTTTAAAATCCCAAAATATAAGAAACCTTTCATGTTTGAGTGTGAACTATGACATAGCCAACAACACCAACCCCCCACGTTCGATAAGGTCATGATATCCGTATATGTTTGGTTGTTCCTCGATTTCAGCTAACACAAAATCTTATGTATGTGTCTCAACTCTCAAGCACCAAACCCTCTTCTTTGTCAGAACTTAAAAGGGTTATTTAATTCCGTGCGGTGTTGCTTGGACCGCAATTAAACTATAACTAGAATCTGCTAGCTTGATAGCAACGGTTTCCTAGTTTAATTGTCGTATGCCTGTGAAACGTATGAAAAGAGCAACAGCTAGATTGATGTGTAAGGAGAGATACAAAAATGGAGCCTGACATGGTCAGAAATGTTACTACCTCACAAAACATAAATTTGTACAAGATATCAAATAATGTATTTAAATTGCATAATTTATAGAAGTAGATAATATATTTATTTTATAATTTTTAATTTACTAATAAATAGTTTTTTATCCGATGAATAAAAAATTTAACCAGTTCAAACAGTTCAATCATGAAAAATTTGAATTAATTGTCATTTTGATTTAATTTTTAATTTTTCTGTTTGATTTACTTTAATAAATCTTATTGTTAAAAACTGATCAGTTTATTAATTAATTGATTAGTTTTATAAGCTGATCAATTTTTATAAATAAAATAAATCGATTAATTTCATTTAACAATCTTCTGTTTCAATCAAACTTAAAAATTTTCGATGAATATAGATAATATTTCAAATCATATTTCAATAATTTAATTTTATTTAAATTTTATCTGATTTTATGATGATCTAATATTGGTCGAACGTTTTAAACTTCAAACTTTTTATTTTACTAGCTTAACTTCCGGAATGATTTTTAATTATTTCCAATTCCAAGGTAAACAAAATCTAAATCTCACAAGTAACAGATTCGAAGTCAATTAATTATCCACTAATTAAAACTAAATATTTTTCATAACTCTCACTTTCTCTTTTACGTGTTGAATTTTGTTTATACCTATGTGAAGCAATGAATGGCAAAGTGCCTTAATTAATTAATAAAAGGAACTAAAATTCAATGCTAGTTGGGCACACATGTTAGACTCTTTGTATACACGACAAATAGATTGTATACGAGTAGAAATCGGATTCTTTTACCTTTTTTGGGCGTTAGTAGTTAATTTTGAAGATTGAAACTCACAAGAAAATGACGGGGAAAGCTCAGAGAAGGTGGGGATGAAAATGAATAGCTCATCAATATCCCACCAACTACGGATAATGCTCATCATCCCAATGGGGTTGGTAGATCTTCCACTAATGTGATCACAACAAGAAAAAGAAGGGACTTGGTGAATTGAAAGCAAGTCACCAACAAGTGCCTGCCTTCCACTTACTATTATTAAGACCAAAGAAATGACCTAATTATGCTTTGAAGTATCTCTTTTGTGATTAAAATGTTATATGTTCGAGTCACGAAAATAGCTTCTTTGTAAAAATATGAAAAAAAAAGATTGTATATATTAATAACGCTCCCCTGATCATCGCAAAACGAAGAACCTTATGAATTGAAATACGTCGTGATTGTGTTGCATGACGAGCTATAAATGTACCATCAATTAGTGTTATTTACTTTGCAAAATATTACAGAATTTATGATCCTACAAGTGTATAATCGGACTTTTTTAATCTAATCAAATAATGTTTTGAATTTATTTTCGGATGGAAAAAGAAAATAACTTTTGGTGTAGAGTGACATAATTATATCATAATAACGGAACAAAATAATAAAAAATAGACAAAAAATGGACCAAAATAATAAAACTTTTGGTGTAGAGTGACATAATTTCTCTTTTTGTTTCATTCGATGAATACTAATTTGCTTATTGAAAAGGAATTGACAAGAAAACGTGACACAGGGAAATGACTATGTCTAATCAGAAGAAAATGGATCAAATGAAATGAATGTGGTTACATTTATCGGTAGGGACTGAGTCTGACTTAAAATTCTAGTTACGTACACAATTTATGGAATAATATATTACTTATTCTTTATTGAAATACTTTATTATAAAATTTCAATTTAATTTTCTCTGTCAATAAAAGTTTGTAATTGCAAGTTTGCACTAAAATGCATCATTTTACTTCAATTCTTAGTCTCGGTTCTTTTAATTGTTGATTCGGAAACAACATCTTTATTTAATATGGATAACGTTACATACTATTAGATCTTTCCAAATTTCACGTGTTATGCCAGAATTTAGGATACTGTTCCGTAGTAGTCAGTATGTACAGTATTAAACCAAAATCGGTACAAAATAGAGGATCGGTTGTACTAGGTTTAAATATCCGTCTATACTGACCTGTTTCAGATGGCACCAATCAGTATCGGTCAATATTCAAAATATCAACTGCTACCGAAAATGTTAAAAAATAGAGAGATTTTTTTGTAAAATTTTCAAAAAATTTTAAAGTCTTCATTCCTCATTCCTCCGTCTTTTTTATAAAAGTTTTTTAATTAGTTATTTTATTTACTTCAATTTTGATAATTATTGTAAATTTTATTTTTTTGTTTTTAAAATAAAAATAAACATTTATTATTAATAATATTATAAATTATTTAAAACTTTAAAAAATTATTTTTATTTAAATTTATTTTAATATTTTATATAATATTGATTAATAAAATATAACAAAATTTATTTTTTAAATAAATAATTCAAAATTTATTATTTATAAACTAATATTTATTTTATATATTTTTAATTATTAAATAAATATTTATTTGAAATTTATATATTTTAAATTTAACTATATTTATTAAATTAATTATATAAGTTAAATTAAAATTATTATTACTATTTATTATTATAATTTTTGGAGACACGGTTTAAAATATATACTATAACTGTACAATATGACAATGAATTATTTTGTAATTTAAAAAAAATTCAAGAATTATTTTATAAAATTTAAAAATTAACCAAAATGATACCTGATATTACCTAACACCGATTTACTGCTATACCAAAATCTAATCCGATGCTAAATTCGTTATGATATTCGTGATATTGGTCTGCGGTCTATCATTGGAATTTATACACAGTTTAACGTTTCTTATCATACGTTTGTTGAGTTAGGTACACCTTAATTCCAATATTCTGATAAGTATAATAGTAGAACAGGCAGCTTTTACTTTCAGGTGCACACGTCTTAATTTTTATTTAAATGTGAAAGTGATGGGGTTGCTACCATTTAAAAATAAAGTTTATTTTGTGTATTGTATTTTTTTTACATCGTGTATTGTAATTAGTGTATATAATTAATAATTAGAAAAGCAAATACGTAGATATAATTGAACTTATGATATCATTAAATGGCCAAAGGGATGACATTAGCATGTCAAATCATGACATAAGGTCATATAGTTCATATATTATATTATTGGACTATCATTATATATACTATTTACTTATTTCATCACCAAGCTTTTTTCTTAAACTTAGGAAATTATAAATAAAAAATATGTGGAAGAATACTAAAGTATTCTTTTTTTGATATAGTACTGTTTTTAATAATAAAATTTTGTGTTTATTATTTTTGAAATTAGGACTAAAAAATCTTTAAAAATATAATAATCTACTAATTATACTTAATAATCCATTATTTACTTATTTTAAATAACTCACTAGTTAATTTTTTTTTTTTGAAAACGGAGGAACTCACAATTACTATCATTTAGATGCACACTGGGTAAATCCCCGAATTGACGCAATAGTTTATAAATAATGTCAATCAGGTACTCCGCACTAGATAAGCCCTGTACAACAGACTCAATCGAGAGAGTGTAAGTAGGGTGATTCGAACACAAGGTCTTTTGACCCAATATCTCCTCACTTTAACAACTCGACCATCCTTAAAGGGCCCTAAAAATTTAAATAAACAGTACAATTTAGCGTCTTAAATCCTAAATTTTAGGCAATTTTTATTATATAGTCTAGTTTATGTGATGCCATAATTAGGTAATTTAATTTCATTATATACTATTATGGTCTTAAAATAAAAATTTAAACATTAATTAAAGGTTTTTTTAACCTTAATATTTTAATAGGATATTTGAGCAATATTTTATTATAAAAAATTTGGTTGAGAAATTAAAAATTTTAAAAAAGTGTGGAATGATGATGCAATGCTTATGTGCATGTTCTCACCAAACCCCCTCTACAAAAGCTAATCCTCTCCGACCCTTCACAATCTCATTGACAAGTAATAAACCGTCCCAATTTGGACCCCACTTAAGAGCAATGTCATCCCACCAATCTTGCCACGTGTAACCATCTTCACCGTCTATTCCCATGAAGATCGAACGGCCACGTGAGTTTTCCAACTAACCCGTCGGCCTAACCCACCCAACACTCAATAAGCCTCACCCACCAGTGCCTCTATTTAAAGCACCCAATACTGGTGACCGGACTCAGGAATTTTGGGTTACCTAAAAATTCCTTCGCATTAAAACTCCATTAAAGGAGTTGCATAGAACTTCTCCGATCAATCCAACAACTACCCTTTTCTCCATTTTCTTAGTTTCTCTAAAGCTGAAGCGAAAATGGAGTTTCCTAGTGATAATGGCAATGGTTCAATAAGCAGTTTTTGCACCAGTGATCCTCTGAACTGGGGCATGGCGGCAGAGTCACTGAAAGGAAGCCACCTAGAGGAAGTGAAGCGCATGGTGGAAGAGTACAGGAAGTCATTGGTGAGGCTTGGAGGTGAGACGCTGACCATAGCTCAAGTTACCGCTATTGCCAGACGTGACGCTGGAGCCGTCTCGGTGGAGCTCGCGGAGGAGGCTCGCGCCGGCGTGAAGGCCAGCAGTGACTGGGTCATGGACAGCATGAACAATGGCACTGACAGTTATGGAGTCACCACCGGGTTTGGTGCAACCTCGCACCGAAGAACCAAGCAAGGTGGAGCCCTTCAACGTGAGCTTATAAGGTGAAGTTAAAACTTAAAATAAAAAGAAAACGAGTTTGATTATCTTCACTAATTACTTTTCTTAATTAGTCATTAACATAATCTTAGGCTATCTTACTGAAGTTGCTTAACTTTCATGACATAGCTTTTAACAACCTACGCCTTGTTTTAATTTGGTTTAATTAAGGTAAATTAATTAGTTTAAGAGAGTTAGTTACCTCTAGACCTAAATAAATTGAGGCAGCTTACCTTCTGTGATGCTAAATAATTGCTACTTCCACGGCATTGCAGTATGCATGAATTTGAATATTTAGAATTAGGTAGAAAAATAGTTATATATATATATATATATCATAATAATTGAGAAATAAAATTATATAAAAAGAGTAATTAATTTTCTTATCTTATTTGAAATGAATTTAAAATTTATAAATCATTTTTGTTCAAACAGTTTTATTTTAAAAATTGAATTAATAATTGACAAAAATAATATCTTATTTTTTAAAATTTCTTTTTATACGTTAATAATTCTTGAATATTTGACATAATAAGGTTTTTTAATATATAATTATAATTTGAATATTAGGAGAAAAAAGCTTCTTATCACATAATAAAAAACAACATCAACATCAATACTCAGTATCAGTCTCGCTAAAATGCGAGGTTATGAGAAGTCTAGTAATACCTAACCTTACTCTTACATGATAAGTTGTTAAGAAATGTTATAATTTAGATACCTGATATTACTATTATATTAATTTATTTTCAAACAAAAAACAATTATTCACAAACTACTCATATAAATTTCTTTTAATAATTATTATTATTATTATTGAAAGCCCTCACCAAATATCACCAACTCTATTTAACGTGCAAGCACGTTGTTATGGTCATTGATTTTGATGGATTACAAGATATTAACTGCTACCTGTTGATTATTATTTTTCCACGAGAGAAATTGTTTAGAAGTAGAAAACAAATAATAGGTTTTTTATAAAATAAAATATAAAAATAAAATGTTTAAATTTTCAAAATCTTATCCTTAGGATAAAAAATCGTTCACAAGGAAACAGACAAAAAAAAAAAAGAAGTTGAGACCTTTAATTTGTACTTGTGTGATTGTTACCTACCCAAATTAAAGAAAAGTAAGTTTCAAGTTGATTTGGTCAATTATGGGGATGGAACTAAGGTTGGAAATAGGTTTGGTCTGAAAATTTGTGTTCGGGTTTGAGTTTAGCCTAAAACTCGAAGCTTTAAACTTAAATCTGAGTTTAACTGGGCTTAATCGATATCGTATCGAATTCGATTAAATATATTTTAATTTTTAAGAATTTAAATAACATCGTTTTATTTAAAATAATGTTGTTTTATGAAAAAATTTTAAATTTTGAACTAAGTTGAACTGAGTAGTCCAAACCCGAATCCAACTCAAAATTACTGTGTAGTCCAAACTTGAATCCAATTCAAAATCTAAAAAAAAAGGTTAAAAGTTAACTTGAGATCATAAACCACTGAGCTCTTCAAAATTTATAAAAATTAAATATTTTTATTTTTAATATATATATATATATATTAAGTTATTTAGAGTCTAGTGATACATTGAGTCTCTTAAGATTTAAAATTTTAAATATTTAGAATTTTTTATCTTAAATTTATGACTTGGTAGCTACTTGAGACCCTATATTAACTTTTAGTTGGAGAAGTTTTGCCAAAGTCTAAACGGAATCTTACTTAGTCAAAACCCACTTCTAACATCAACATTCTGCATCCTATCAAGTTTTAACTTAGGATTTGACGACCTTTCCAAGAAAAAAATTTAATAAATATCGATAATTAATTTTTTTATTTGATATGTGATCAATATGATTGATTATTTAAAAATGTCTTTTATCTGACATGTGATAGTTAATAACCGTCATTATCTGTCATTTAATCGCGTCCCGTTCGCAATTGTTGAAGATGTTGATGGGAATGTTAATTTATCATCAGGTTTTTGAATGCTGGAATCTTTGGAAATGGGACAGAGTCTTGCCATACATTGCCTCACTCAGCTACCAGAGCAGCTATGCTGGTCAGGATAAACACATTGTTACAAGGATATTCAGGCATTAGATTTGAGGTCCTGGAAGCCATAGCCAAGCTGCTTAACCACAACATAACTCCATGTTTGCCTCTCAGAGGCACAATATCTGCTTCTGGTGACTTGGTCCCCTTGTCCTATATTGCTGGTCTCTTGATAGGTCGTCCCAATTCCAAGGCTGCAGGTCCTGATGGAAAAATCCTGAACCCATCTGAAGCTTTCAGTCTGGCAGGGATCAATGGAGGTTTCTTTGATTTACAGCCCAAGGAAGGGCTGGCGCTTGTCAATGGTACAGCAGTTGGTTCTGGAATGGCTGCAATGGTGCTTTTTGAAGCTAATGTTCTGGCAATACTGTCAGAAGTTTTATCAGCAATTTTTGCAGAAGTTATGCAAGGAAAACCTGAATTCACAGACTATTTGACACATAAACTGAAGCATCATCCTGGACAAATCGAAGCTGCAGCTATAATGGAACATATTCTTGATGGTAGCTCTTACGTTAAAGCTGCTCAGAAGCTACACGAGATCGATCCATTGCAGAAGCCAAAACAGGACAGATATGCTCTTAGAACATCTCCTCAGTGGCTTGGTCCACAGATTGAAGTGATCAGAGCATCGACCAAAATGATTGAACGAGAAATCAACTCTGTGAACGACAACCCATTGATTGATGTTGCAAGGAATAAGGCTCTGCACGGTGGGAATTTCCAGGGGACCCCAATTGGTGTTTCCATGGACAACACTCGTCTAGCTATTGCCTCCATTGGCAAACTAATGTTTGCACAATTCTCAGAACTCGTTAATGACTTCTACAACAATGGTTTACCTTCAAATCTTACCGGCGGTCGCAATCCGAGCTTGGATTATGGGTTCAAAGGAGCTGAAATCGCCATGGCATCTTACTGCTCCGAGCTCCAATACCTTGCCAACCCTGTCACAACTCATGTCCAAAGCGCAGAGCAACATAACCAAGATGTCAACTCTTTAGGGTTGATTTCTGCTAGAAAAACAGCTGAAGCAGTGGACATATTGAAACTCATGTCTTCCACTTTCTTGGTCGCTCTTTGTCAGGCAATCGACCTAAGGCACTTGGAGGAGAACCTGAAGAACGCAGTAAAGAACACTGTGAGTCAAGTTGCTAAGAGAGTGCTTACAATAGCCTCCAATGGCGAGCTTCACCCATCAAGATTCTGCGAGAAAGACCTCCTTAAAGTTGTTGACAGAGAATATGTCTTTGCATACGCCGATGATCCATGCAGTACAAATTACCCTCTGATGCAAAAACTGAGACAAGTTCTGGTTGACCATGCATTCATGAACAGTGACAAAGAAACCAATCCAAGCACTTCCATTTTCCTAAAGATCGGAGCTTTTGAGGAAGAACTCAAGGCCCATTTGCCCAAAGAAGTCGAGAGTGCTAGAACTGCCCTGGAAAATGGAAACCCAACCATTCCAAACAGGATTACGGAATGTAGATCGTACCCATTGTACAGGTTCGTGAGAGAAGAGCTTGGCACTAGTTTCTTAACCGGCGAGAAGGTGTTATCACCTGGTGAGGAGTTCGATAAACTGTTCTCTGCCATTTGTGCTGGAAAGCTTATAGATCCAATGATGGAGTGCTTAAAGGACTGGAATGGCACTCCTCTTCCTATATGCTAGTTCTTCGTTTTTTTCATACATATATGTCTTTCTTTTTCATGTTCTTTCTAAAAATGAATTGGTCAAAGTCTGAAATCTGTAACATAAATTTGTTACACCATAACATGCATGTGCAAGTTACTTTGTTTTCTTTTGTTGCTTTGAAAAATCTTCTCTTTTTTGTCTCTACTGTAAGTTCCAATGATGATGATATAAGTTCCAACGATATGTACAAGGAGCCTCAATGAAGATAATACAGTTCCTTTTATTTTATTTTTCCTTTCCAGGCTTATTTTCGTAAATAATATAAATTAAATTTAAAATTAATTTGGTGCGAACAGATTAAAGTTTTAACTTTAAAATTAAAAAAATGATTTATCCAATCTTGTTTTAGGAGATTTTAATTGATGAAAATAATATTATTTTATTTTATAAAATGAAAATTTATCTAAACTCTTGATGTGTTACCCCATTTTAATTTTGATTTTAAAATTTAAGATTAAAATGAAGTGTAATAATTAAAAATTAATTAATTTGATCAACTTAATCGTTAATTTTTTGGTTATTTTCTAATTTTTAATTTGAATTATTTTAATAATTATAATTATTATTTATTAATTAATCGGTTAGCTTCGTAAATTAATCAATTTTTACAAATCCAAATAAATAAATAAATAAATAAATTTTATTTATCAATTTTATTTTTTGATTAAGTTTGAATTTTTTCGACTAGTAAACACAATTTCTTTTAATGATTTATCCTATCTTGTTTGTCTCAAGAGATTTAAATTGATCAAAATAATATTATTTTATTCTATAAAATGAAAATTTATCTAAACATGTTATCCATTTTAATTTTAAATTTTAAATTTTAACATTAGCATGAATTATAATAATTACAAATTAATTAATTCGTTCAATTTAATAATAAAAACTTAAACCGGTTGATTTTTAGTTATTTTCTATTTTTAATTTGATTTATTTTAATAATTATAATTATTATTTATAAATTAATTGGTTAGTTTTGTTTAATCATAAAACTTAAACGGATTCATTTTTAGTTATTTTCTTTTTTTTGATTTGATTCATTTTAATAATTATAATTATAATTTATTAATTAATTCGTTAGTTTTGTAAATTAATCCATTTTTACAAATTAAAATAAATAATTTTTTTTTCATTTTTATTTTTAATTAGGTTTCAAAATTTTCGACTAGTAAATACAATTTACGTTAATTATATTTAAAAAAATTAGTTTTATTCACTCATTAACCATTTTTATGCAGTTTCTTTTTAACGTTAATTTTGTATTTTATCTATTTAATTTTTAATTCAAATTTTAAATCAAATTTAATTAATTTAATTTATTAATTTTAAATTAAGTAAAACTAATCGGACCTGCCCGAAGTCTAGTGCTATCTAGTAGAAGTTTTCTTCGGTCCCCATTGTCAAAACTGGGCGTACAGCCCAAATAAGCCCATACTATACAATTCGTAGATTTGTAACTTAGTTCCGGAGATAAATTCATGATTCTTGTGATTAAGTCTTTTCAGGATCGAATCAAACACTTTAGGAAAGGAAATCCATCGAGTGACAGAGATGATTCTCAGCAATTCCCCTCTATCCTCTACCTACTTCTAGGGTTTCATGTAAGTTGTTTCTTTTACCTTTCACCTTCTTGATTCTGTGAGTTTTTGTTCGATTCTAAAGGCATTGATCGGCTGTGATGAACGAATAGTTGTTCTTCTCATTTGTTGTTCAAATTGCTTTCTTTTTTCCTGTGATGATGTTACGTTATCGAAAATGGCTCGATTTCTTACAGAATCAACCGGGTTGTTCTGGGATTTGTTGAGTCTGTGAGAAATTGTGTTCTTATACTCTTGCTATATATAAAAGCAATTCTCACAAATTCCTATAATATGATTATTAAGCGTGGAACTGGGGTAATCTTAGTTAACTAATTAGGTTTCTTGATGCGGTTAATGGATGCAATTTATGTTTCTGATTTGGCATGAATCATCTTCTCTTTTTCAGTACAGCTAACAGCATTTGATGATAAATTTGTTTTTTTTCTTATCAAAATTGTCACTTCTGAATTAGGTATCACTATCAAGTTTTCAAGCATTTGGGATTAGATACGGTTCAAATTCGTTATTAGTTTTCATCAATTAGTATGAAAATAACCATTGCTTTTAGGTCGCTATATCTTCTTTGGTAGGTTCCATCTTTTCGCTTCTTCTTGAAGGGCACTTTATTTGCAATTTTGATTAATTTCAGTGATGACAAGATGCATGATATCTCCACTGTTGATGGCTTTGTGGAGATAACTGAAAGCTTGGGAGAGATGATTAAGTACGTGGCAAACGAGCCCTCAGTAGGGCTTTTCTATGTGCAGCAGCATGCTCACAATGCAATACCGAATGTTGTTGGTCTCAAGAATAAGGTTGTGGAGAAGTCACAAGAAACAAATCTGCACACAGAAGACTTGGAGGACTCTATCATCATGGTGAGGTCAATGAAAGAGTGTGGCTTCACCATTGCTGATGACATGATCAAAGACGTTAGAAGATCTCTTGAAATCATGTCTACGAAACAACCCAGAAGAGGATTAATCCAGGCTTCAAGTTCAAGCTTTCAAAAAGGAAGAACTATGTCGTGGGAACCAGGCACTTGGGGTTATAATGGAGCTTATTCGCAGCCAGATAGCAAAAGGATGAGCAACTACTTTTCAACTGTATTTAAGACTGCAAAAGAAAGGGCCAGCAATTTCAAGTGGCCACAACTTGATGCAAGAGAATCAACACCGAGCCAGTACGACGGGCATATTTTGCACTCTAATCCATCAGAAGTAGATGAATCTGCCACCGTCAGTTCTTCTTTGCCAGATACCGATGCAGACGAAGTAGCTGATGAACTGCCCGTGTCGAGTCAAACTGCTGATGATAAGGAAGAGGGTTTAGAGGATGAGCAAGTTAATGAAAAGTTGCCACCATCTTGTGAATTATCTGTATCAGAAAACTACGATGACTTCAAGGCAGATAAAGAAGCCAAGCTAGAGGAGTGGTTGGGAGGAGTGTTGATGTAGATAACTTGCAAGGGAGGGAGAGGCTCTTGCTGCCCTTTTTTGTTTTTTGTTTTTTGTTTTGGTTCTCTGCCTTCTTTTGACATTGCTGTTTAGATGATTTTCACAATTGTTAGGACCTCAGTCATATACAACTGTTGTTTGTACCATACCTGTATTTGGATGATGATTCATTGCAATAAAATATCAGCTCTAAGGTCGTTCCCAGATCATTTAAACCGTACTTATATCTCTTTTTTTCTTCATTATTTGGATGTGATCTTTATCTAACAAATATTTACTAAACAGAACTCATCTGTCTCTCTTTACTTGGAAATCGATTGGGAGTTCTTGACCACCAAATCTCATTGGCTTAACACATGATTCTTGAAAAAAAAACAAGTGATAGATTTAATATAATAACGAGAAGTTGCAGTCGAAACACAGAAAACATTGACAAATCATTGTCTATGATTCAGACATCGCAAGAATCATTCAAAGAGAGATTATTCTGCAGATACTGATGTTCTCAAGGGATATGTTTCAGTCGCAACTCAAATTGTATAAGGTGCATGACGTTTATATCATACCAAGTATATCTTCTTGAAGTCTCCAAGTCAAGTCTTTGTTCATAAGATTCTAGTTTTCTTCAGCTTTCTTTATCTACCGTGCAAGTCTGACATGGAAACCAGCTGCCAAATCTTGCATCATCGATTGGTGACCTTGTCAGGATAAGGTTAACAAGTTATGGAAGTTGTTCTTTCTATAACTTCTGTGTTTTGTCTGGTATTTGAAGACAAAATATTTGTTGTACATGCAGATCGTATGTTATAAGAACTGTTACTATGTTCATATTTAGTATGGATTTCAAACCAATTAGCTCCAGCATATTGGGTTTACTTTTCCTGTTAGGAATGTTTCAACTCTCACTTTCTTTTACTTGCTGGAAATGAAACAGATAGGGAGACATTATTTGCTTTCAAGGCTCAAATTACAAGCGACCCTCTCGGAAAACTAAGCTCCTGGAATGAATCCTCCCATTTATGCAAGTAGTCAGGTGATAGATGCGGAGTTAGACATCAGAGAATCGTAGAACTCGACATACAAGACAGTCAACCGGTCGGCATACTATCGCCCTACGTTGGGAACTTGAGCTTTCTCAGGATTATACACCTGAGGAACAACAGCTTAGGCCATAACATCCGACCAGAACTACAATATGTTGGATTTCAGTTACAATATGTTGACTGGTGAAATCCCGTTAACATTTCTCGCTGTGTTAATCTGCTGAGCTTTACTTTGAGCTACAACTTTCTTGATGAACTTCCAACGGAACTTGGATCATTGTCGAAACTGCAGCTACTTGTTCTCAGCAGAAACAACTTGGTTGGTCAGATACCGTCTTCTTTTGGAAATCTTTCGTCACTCAGGATGATTTATGGATCAAGAACAATTTGGTAGGAAGTGTTCCTGATACTGTTGAAAACCTGAAGAAACTACAAGAGTTTGCATTTGGTGACAATAATCTTACGGGTACAGTTCCTCCTTCTATATACAATCTATCTTCTCTTACTATCTTGTCTCTGCCAGCTAATCATCTTTATGGTACCTTCCACAGGACTTAGGCTTGACTCTGCCAAACCTTCAAATCCTGAGATTTCACACCAACCATCATAGTGGACCTGTGCCACCATCAGTTTCCAGTGCCTCAAACCTTGTTGCACTGAGCATATCGAGGAACAAGTTCAGTAGAAAAGTTCCCAGTTTGTCAAAGCTGCATAATCTGGAGCAGGTGTCAATCAATGATAATATGCTTGGAAATGGCGAAGACGATGACTTAAATTTCTTTTATACCTTGGTCAATAAAACTAATTTGCAGAGCTTGGTTATTAGTGACAACAATCTGGGACGAGAATTACCTGAACTATTAAGCAACTTCTCAACCAAGCTTAGGATCATAGGTTCAGGAAACAATCACATCCGTGGAACTATACCTTCCGAGATTGGAAATCTTGTTAACCAGGTTGCTTTGGAGGTAAATCAATTGACAGGCAACATACCAAGTTCAATAGGAAAACTGCAGAGTTTGAGCTATTTCTTTCTCAATGGAAACGAACTTTCAGGGACGATTCCATTTTCTACAGGGAAAATGACTTCACTAGGAAGAGTAAGTCTAAGGATAAATCATTTGCAAGGAAGCATCCCATCTAGTTTGGAAATTGCAGACAGTTACTGCACTTGGCTCTTTCCGAAAATAATCTACCAAGATGCTCTGCCACAAACACAGCGAAGTCAAATTCTTCTTCCAAGTTGAAATTAATTGTCATTTTGACCTCTGATACGCTTTTCTGTTATATGCTGAAGAAGACAAGAACAAGTAGGCCAATTTCTCAATCTTCATTCAATGTCCCTTTTCTGCAAGCGACATGTGATCTACTCAGCAACCAATCGATTCTCTTCTGGAAGTTTGATTGGTACAGGCAGTTTTGGATCAGTATACAGAGGAGTTCTTGAACCAGATGGATTTGCTGTAGCTGCGAAGGTACTCAATCGCTCTACCCTGGAGCTTCCAAAAGTTTCATGTCTGAGTATGAAGCCCTGAAAAATATCAGACGTCGAAATCTTGTTACAATATTAACTGAATGCTCGAGTATTGATTTCCAGGGAATGGATTACAAAGCACTTGTCTTCGAGTTCATGGTTAACGGGAATTTAGAAATGTGGTTCACATAGAATATGCATGCCTTGTCCACGTGATCCACTTAAAGCCTTCTGCCTTTATTCTTGTGTTTGATGAAGTGCTGCGTTTCACTTATAAAGATCCCTTGTGCTGTGCGTTTTGAGCCTGATGGATGTGTTTGCGTTTTGAGTTGATGCTGGTCTCTGTGCTCTGCGTTTTGGTTGCTCCACGTGCGTCCGAAACATAAGTGAAGCTTCAAGTCTTCAGACAGCTTAGAACATTCTCGAGTCTGACACTTTCTCCTTCTTCTTCGTTTTTCCTCTGTTTTTCTAGATCTGTAGTGTTTCAGTGTGGTTTTATGGAGAATCTCTTGTGATTCTTCACAGCTCTTGACTATTTACCCAACCATAGTCAAATGTGCATTATCCACTGTGATCTGAAGCCAAGAAACATTCTTTTGGATGGAGATATGAACGCTCGTGTTGGAGATTTCGGATTAGCAAGATTCCTTTCAGAAGATTCTGAGTTTCTGACCAGTTAGTTTCGGTAAATCAAACCAGAGCAGCTCCATAGGCACCATTGGATATGCAACTCCAGGTCATGTGTACGATTATGTTCCTCCATATCTTACTTTGATCCTTATTAAAGAACATTCGTCTGTTGAATTGCAGAATATAGAATGAGCAGTGAAGTGACAACTTATGGCGATTTGTACAGCAATGGAGTTATGTTGCTAGAGATGTTTACTGATATGATATATCCATTATAATGAAACTAACCATTTGAAAAAAACGATTTTATTTTTAAACTGGATTGGACTCGGACTTCAGGTTGTCCGTAAGTCAAATAAAATGTGCGGTCTAACCCGAGCTCTTGCCATACCTAACACAGTAATACGCATGGAATGTGACAGACAAGCCGAAAGCTTGCACTGCTGCTGAGAATTGATACAAGTTACTATGTTCATGAAAGTGCTTTCCTTGCATGGAATGCAAAGCTTTGAGGCTGTGTTGAACCCGTAAACCTCCTCAGACCAATCAAGCAAAGCCTGAAAGAGAGGATGTTCGAGTATGGTAATCTTGATGATGAATCTTCTGCAATCTTTACCAACATATACTGCAAGGTGACCTCTGGGAACATCCTTCGGTGTCCATAACTCTTCTTCTTCGACGCAGTTACAAGCTGAATACTTGTTAGCCATCTTACGTAAGTTGTTGGAACACCAGCTCAGGAGCCTACGCTGCTTTATCGTCCCCATAACCCCATGGCTATGGTTCAGAGATGCTAAGAAAGGAAGAGAGAGATCAGATAGTGGAGGAGCTTAAGGAAAATGGAAGTGAGTATGAATTTTATAGACATAATCAGAACTTTGACAAAACATGCTCGTTGCCTTGATCTTTTTGATAGCTTGATCACGTTCTTGTAGATAATGATAAATAATAATAATAATAAAAGAGATAAGATATTATAAAAAATGTTATAATTTTATGTTTTTTTCTCTCGATATTGTAAATAGAAAATAAAAAATTATTCTTATCACTTATCAAATTAACCATTTCATAAATTTTAAAATTTTTATGTAATAACCTTTTAAAATAATATTTTAACTTTATTTATCCGAATTTTGGAAAAATAGTTATTAAATTAAAACATTAAATTGAAATAAATCCAACAAATATTATTTTAAATTTTGTAGTCTCATCATTTATAAGTAATAAAAATGTAATATTTAATCCTTAATAACTATATGTATAATTGAGTCAAAGAAATTTATACTGGTTCATCAATTTAAAAAGATAGTATAATGGGCCGGGCGAGCTCGTGTCGACCCCATCCTTGCTGCCTGAGGCCTGGCATGGCAAGAGACAATCTAATCCAGACCCGAGCCCAACTCGACTTGGAGCTTTTTTAATTTAAATGTCGAAACGATATCATTTTGCTAATATATGTGGGGTTTTAATGTCAGGGCAAGCTCAGACTGTTTCTAAAAATTGGTTGAGACTCATCAACCCAAACCTAGCTTATTGACCACAAGATAGGTTGGACTTGAGCCTTATTACCACTTCTGGTTAATAGAGAGATATTCACTTAGTATTTACTTGACTATTATAAAAAATAAAAGATTGATTACTCAATCACAAATTTTAAAAGATTAAATTGAAAAAAATTTAAAAGATTAGACACTTGAATGTTAATTTTTATTCTTATTTTATTTGCATAATTATGATAAATTACAATAATAATAATAATGATCCACAATTCTTCATTTTGCTCAATTGAAAATTACTATTTTTTTCAATATTATTAATAGAAAAATATTATGGTGGGGTATAATTATCTTTTCCAGCACAAAATTTTGGATGAGTCCATATGTTGGACTTTCCTGCAAAGAGTCCACAGAATCAGCACACGGGTTTGGTTACGAGACAGAGGAGATGATTGGCTTCAATTACTGAGTAAATTTAATTAAATTCAGATTTAATAAATCAATTCAAAATTCATCTTAAAAAAATATATAATTGAACAAGATTAACCCATATTTATTTTTTAAGACAATACTTTAAAAACTCAACCGGTTTAGTTAATTTAACCGTAAAAAATTTTAATCGTCCAAATTTTTGATTCGGTCTTCAACTTTCTTATTCGATTTACTTTAATATCTCTTATCATTAAAAATCGATTAATTAATAATCAAAATTTATTAATTAATAAGATCTTATAAACCAAAATCAATTAATAAGTTCTTATCTTATCGGTTTAAGTTTTTATCTGATTTTTAAAAGATTAATTGAAAATATACTAGTAAAGCTTTTGTTAGTAGAATTTATTCTGTAAATCTTTTTTGATAAGAAATTTTCTAAGAAATCAATTAACTCTTTTTCTGTCATTTAAAAAATAGCTTTTTTAAAAATCTTCATAAAGTAGAATGTTTGACAACATAAAAATAAAAAAAATTAATTTTAATTAAATTTTATTTTGTAATAGAATTTATTTATGCGTATAAATATTATTTAAAGTATATTAAACAATATACAAAGTATAACATATTAATTATTATATAATTTTAAACCATATAAAACATAAATAAAAATATATCTAACAAAAAATTTTATATAGATTATAATATAAGTAAAATAATATCGAAAATAAATATTAAAATATATAAAAAAGTCAAATAATATTATATAAATTTTAAAATAAAAATTCAATTTGAGTTAAATAATTAAATACATAATAAACGAAAAGATGAGTTTGTGGATATCGTGAGAATTATATGAAAAATATAATAATAAAAGATACTAAAAAATATGCTCATTAATTAATTTAAAAATTCTAAATAAAAAGACGTTTTTTTTTAGAATCTCCAAATTTGAGTTTCTTAGAAAGTTTTATTTTTGTTGTCAAAAAAGTCATATCTACTAAAGAAATTCTTTTTTATTTTACAACTAAACACCTATTTTTCTTTAAAAAGGCTTTTGTGGTAAAGAAAATTACTTATTAACCTACCAAAAGTTTATCTAACCACGTACTAAGTTGATTATATTTTTGATTTAAGCCAGAGATACAGTAATGTTAAACTATAGATTTTGAAGGACTTTTATATTGAAGATTGTGTAATATTACTAATTTAGTATTGAAAAACTTAATAAAAATCTTATTATTTGCTTTAACAAGCATATAATATATGCTTTCTCGTATGCTCAAAAGTAAAATTTTAATACAAAAATTTACAATTAACTACTTCAATGATTAACTAAAACACAATAATTGTAATTAATAATTGATAATTATCAATTCTTAGTAATTTATAACTGATAATTTTAACATTAATTTCTATGATAGGTAAAAGTTATTTTTTACTCTACCAAAAAAGAAATTATGATATTAAGGGTAAGAGAGGTTCATATTTTTAATAGCTTGATATAATAAAAATACTACATAATTCATTATTAAATATATATATAAAACAAGAGATTTGTATATAATTTAGAGTAATAATTTAGATTGGATTAAATTTGAAATCAACATTAACTCAATCTAATTAATTTAACTCTTTTAAATAAAATGATATTATTTGACTTTAATTTAACGTATCAACAGTAAGTTTTTCTTTTTGAAACGAAGGAACTTATAGTTTGCCTTTTAGTCAATCAGGTATGCCGTATTAGACAAGTTCTGTACGACAAACTTGATCAAGAGAGCGTAAGTGGGGAGAATCGAACACAAAACCTTTTTGCCCCATACCTCTCTACTCTACCAACTCAACCATTTTTTAGGGGCATATCAAAACTAAGTATTTAAGATAAGAAAAAATAGTGTTAATAAAAATAAGAAAAAATAGTTTTATTAAGAAAACAATGCCTATAATTACATTTCAAATCGACTAATTTGAAATTTGTTAAAATAATTTTAATGGATTCAAATAAAATGTCATCATTTAACTTTGATTTAATCGAATTTTTGACTAAAACTAAGTACAAGATTATAGTTAAAGACTTAAGCAATCATTAAAAATTTTAACCAGTTTGATTGATTCATCTGTGAGAATTTAGAACTGTTCAATTTTTTGATTTAATTTACTTTAATAATTCGTGTTGTTAAAAAATAATTAATTTATTATAAATTAATAAATTTCGATAGGTCAAAATAAATAAATCAATTTATTTTAATATTTTTAATTAAACTTTTAATTTTTGATGAGTAAGGATAATCTCTTTCAGATATATTTTAAAATTTTATATTTTATTTAATCTTTAACAAATTTTATTATTGTTGAACCTTTAATTAACTTATGATTTGATTTTTAAAATATCGGAGTTAAGACTATGATTTCAAATTTGATTTATTTCATCTTCTTATAATCAGCATAAAATCTATTGAAATCAAAATTGCGTCATAGGCCCCTACTGATGTGGAAATCATGATCGAACGGTAGTCATTGCATGTCATGAATATGATAGGAGTATTCTTCGTACACCCAAGACGTCCCATTCCATATTTTATCACCGCCAACTGCTAAAGTGCGCCGGTGGCACGCACTACAACTCATTTTTCGCGCTTAAACTTCTATCCAACCGAAATCGTACGGCTTCTACACAGTCAATTTCTCTCGGGCGCTTTGTTCCTTCAGTTCACGTTAGTTTACCCACTCTTCTCGGCACTATCTTGCGCCCGGTTTGATATGTTAGTATATTTCTCTAAACCTAGATAAGTCTTTTCTTTCTTTCTCTCTCCACTCTTCATGTTTCTCTCTCTAACTTTGGCGTGTTTTCAAGAAGGCGAATTCTGACAGTTGCTTGCGGAACAGGTTCTTTTATTCAATTTACCACTTAATTTTAGTTCAGTCTTTCAAAATCTCGAAGTTAATGGTGTAATTTTGAATATAGGGTTTTTGTAGAACCGTGATTTTAAGGTTTTGGTCTTTGGACAATGCTGGCAACTAAGTGTAGGGTGTTGATTTAATTTAGTGTAAGTGGTAGTATTTGAAATGGGCAATGTGGAAATACCCAAATGGATTAAAGGGTTGCCATTGGCACCTGAGTTTAGGCCAACGGACACTGAGTTTGCGGACCCAATTGCTTATGTATCCAAGATTGAAAAGGAAGCTAGTGCCTTTGGGATATGCAAGATTATACCACCTTTGTCTAAACCTTCCAAAAGATATGTGTTTGGAAATTTGAATAAGTCCCTCTCCAGGTGTCCTGAATTGGGTGATAATGTAGATATGCCAAATGTTTCGTCCTCAGGTAAAACGAGTTTAGGGGTTAGATCCAGTGATGGGGAGCACAGGGCAGTGTTCACCACCAGGCACCAGGAACTGGGGCAAAACGTGAAGAGGATAAAAGGGGCAGTCAAGGATAATCCTCAAGTTGCTGTTCATAAGCAAGTGTGGCAAAGTGGAGAGATTTATACGTTGGAACAGTTTGAATCCAAGTCAAAGGCATTTGCAAAGAATGTGCTAGGTATGATTAAGGAGGTTAATCCATTGGTTATTGAGACATTGTTTTGGAAAGCAGCTTCTGAGAAGCCTATATATGTCGAATATGCAAATGATGTTCCTGGGTCAGGTTTTGGAGAACCAGAGGGTCATTTTCAGTATTTTCATAAACAGAGGCGAAAGAGGGCTTCTTATCAGTCATATCGCAGGAACACAGAGAATTCTGAGTGCAGGAAAGTTGGAATTGGTGACAAAAATAACTCCCCTGTCAAGGTTATCGGTAATTCTATTGAGAATCTGTCAAGCATCTCATCAGTGACAACCCCTGAATCTTCTATTATGAATTCAGCTTTGTTTAAGGAAGAAAGTCAAAACTCTTCTAAGCAAAAAAATGCAAGTGGTAGCAATGATATGGAAGGTACTGCAGGTTGGAAACTTTCAAACAGCCCCTGGAATTTGCAAATAATTGCTCGTGCACCTGGCTCACTTACACGTTTTATGCCTGACGACATTCCGGGCGTTACTTCACCTATGGTTTATATTGGTATGTTATTCAGTTGGTTTGCTTGGCATGTTGAAGATCATGAGCTTCATAGCATGAATTTTCTTCATACTGGCTCTCCAAAGACTTGGTATGCTGTACCTGGAGATTATGCATTTGATTTTGAGGAAGTCATTCGTACTGAGGCTTATGGTGGTGACATTGATAGCTTAGGTGTGTATAACTTTCTAATGATATTTTGTGTTTGAATCTGGAAATTATTGGATGTTATAACCTCTATGGTATTTGTGTGATTCAATCCCAGTTTTTATTTCTTGGCAGCTGCTCTAAAGCTGCTGGGTGAGAAGACAACCCTTCTCTCGCCTGAGATAATTGTTTCAACAGGCATTCCATGTTGTAGGTGAGTTATGGTTCTCCTCTTTATTATTTCAAATTTGTGTACCCTTATCTTCTTGGTTTTTCTAAGCTCTTGTCCTGCTTAGGACTCCAAAGTATGTTGCTTTTGGTATCTGTTTGACATACTTGAATAGATGGATTGTATTTGTGGCATTAAGACTATAATGCGTATTTTCTCAGCTGACTTTATATGTTGGATGTTATGCTCATGTTGACTCTTGGTATTCATTTAGGTTAGTACAATATCCTGGAGAATTCGTCGTGACTTTTCCACGGTCTTATCATGTAGGCTTCAGCCATGGTAATCACTTTACAGATTGTCTTGCATATATGATTCTTCTAAAGGATGCAACTGTTATGACACCTATCTGTTGTGCTATAAATTGTTTCCTTGTTTGGCAATCACATAGCATCTAACAATTTGAGTCAAGGAGAAAACAATTTTTTTTCCCTTAAAACTGCGAAGTTGTAAGGTAGTTTTGTAAAGTTGAATATGGTTACGGAATATCATTCGCTAGATTATTATTTCCCACTCTCTTTTATCAAAGGCAAGAAACTTTTTCCTTGCTCGTGACATTGTATACTGTTAGTGGAGATATGATACTTAGATTTACTTTCTTAAGGTGACTTTTCTCTATAATGTACCAGAGATTTTGGTATATCATTTGCTTTAATATATATGACTTTTCTCTATAATGTACCAGAGATTTTGGTATATCATTTGCTTTAATATATAACAATTACATATATTAAAGCGTATATGTAATACACTTTTTTGACTGTTGGTTGCTATTCTTCTTCTGTGGTGCTTTTTGTGATATTTAGTATCTCCTCATACTAATATATTTTAGTAGTTTGGACCACTATTGCATTACCGTATCTTTATATTTATGTTAGGCAGTGCTATGTCAAGGACCTTAATCAAGTTGTCGTATCATTTTCTTTCCTGTTTTTGGTCTATATAGGTTTCAACTGTGGGGAAGCAGCTAATTTTGGGACACCGCAATGGCTTAAAGTAGCTAAAGAAGCTGCAGTGCGTAGAGCGGCCATGAACTATCTTCCTATGCTTTCACATCAACAACTTCTATACCTTTTGACCATGTCTTTTGTGTCTAGGTACAACTTCTGTGCTCCAACTATCTTTCAAAGTTCAGACAGTCTTTTATTTGTTAAAAAATTAGTTGGGAGTTTGAATCGGTAGCAGTGATGAACTGGACATCCCAAAGGAAGTGAGATTTATTTTGCTGGATTAAAAAATGATTCTGTTTTGTGCCACCTAACTATGCTCTCATGTTGCTAGGCTAGGTTTTACTGCATTACTTATTATTTCTCTTTACTTGTAGTGCTCACACAATTTTGAAGTGCTAATGCATCGTTGGTATTTCCATCATCGCTATATTTGTTTTGGTGCCAGAGTGCCAAGATATTTGCTACCTGGTGCTCGTTGTTCCAGACTTAGAGATCGTCAGAAAGAAGAAAGAGAGTTTTCAGTAAAGAACGCTTTTATAGAAGATATGGTGAAAGAAAACAACAATGTATGTCTGCTTCTTGGCAAAGATTCCACTTACCACGTAGCAATATGGAACCCTGACATGCTTCCATGTGCAATTAAAGAATCTACATTACCTGATGTATCTCCTACTGCTGCTCCCACAACAATAAATGGTTGCAATGTTCATTCTGAATATAGTAGTAGAAGTCCTGAGAATGATCTGTTTAAGGAGATGAGCATGTACATGGAATCTCTTAATGATTTGTATGCAGACGATGATGACCTTTCTAGTGATTTCCAAATTGATTCGGGAACTTTGGTTTGTGTGGCTTGTGGGATCCTTGGTTTTCCATTTATGTCTATAATACAACCATCTCAGAGAGCATCAACACAACTTCTGTCCCTCGATGATCATTTAGTTAAAGAATCAGGAATTCCAAGATCTGAGAATGATCTTTTTTCTGCAGATACTGGTGGTCATGTCAAGGGCTCTGTTTCAGGTATTAAGTTGAAAATTTTCTGTCTTGTTTGATAAATAACTGTTTTCTGCTTAATTGTTCTCCATTGTGAAATTAATCTTGGACATGGTTTTATATGTGTTGTTTTGCCCAACTTGCGATGAGAATTGTTGTATCGAGTCTATGATGTCTCAAATCTTTTAGTTTTGGTGATGTCCCAAATGGATGCAAGGACTAATACCATAGTTTTTACTTTTCATTTTAGTATCACTAGATGTCTGTGTCAATGTAGAGGAAGAGTTTTTGCAAGTTCTTGACATTTGTTCTTGTGTACGGCAGTGTTGGACATCGTGTAAAAATCAGTAGAATGTGACATTTTTTCCATTGTTATCAGAATTAAGATGCACGACATATAATCAGAATTTGATTACGAAGTAAGGGACATCTATGAGACATACGGACATAAATTCTTATAGCTTGACATACTAATCAGTTTCATAAGAGTTTGCACTGAGTGAATCAGTTTGTTCTGACCTCGTGATTGCAGATCATCTTCCTACTGGTTCTAATGTTTCTCTGCCACAGAGGGATCTGCAATTTCCCAGTGGTTGGAATGCTTCTTCTAAATTTTTGAGACCTCGAATTTTCTGTTTGGAGCATGCTATCCAAATAGAGGAGCTCTTACAATCAAAAGGTGGAGCAAACCTTCGACTAATTTGCCATTCAGGTATATAAAATTTAATTGAACCCTACTAAGTCCATAAGTGTTGTACCCCTCATTTTCCCTTGGTAATTTACTGCATAAGTTCTATAAGTTGTTAATAATTATGTTTTTCTCCTTCATTCTTGTAGACTATCAGAAAATGAAGGCACATGCATTGGCCATTGCAGAGGGGATTAATTGTCCTTTCAATTGTAATGAGGTTTCAATGGAAGGTGCATCCCAGGAAGATCTGAACTTGATTGATCTTGCAATTGGTGAGCAAGAGCATAATGAATATGGGGAGGACTGGACATCAAGACTGGGTATAAACTTACAGTACTGTGTAAAGGTCAGAAAGAACTTTCCATCCAATCAAGTTCACCATGCATTGGCGTTGGGAGGAGTATTCTCTGACAGAAATCTCAGTTTGGATTTCCTGAAGATCAATTGGCAGTCTAGAAGGTCTCGGTCAAGAGTCAAGTTGAATCAGCTAGATTGTAAGAGCAATCTAAAAGATGATAAGGTTGAAGCATCTGGGAACAAGTCAGTTGGTGTGGGTATGAAAAAAGAAAAACTTCTCCAATACTCAAGAAGAAAGTTTAAAGTTAAAATGAATTGTTCCACTAATGAGCTTCAAGGATGCTCTAGGAAGAACTTGAATGAAGAAGTTTTAGTTGCTAGTAGTGAAAACTTTGAAAAGCATGCTAACACTAGTGATACTGGGATTACTGAACGTGGTTCTACACAACTTTGTTTATCTTCAACTGAAGTGTCCAAGATGCCACATGAAGCAACTGCTATCATAGAATTTATAAGTGATATAGACCAGTGTGAGTTTCAGGCATTGGAAATGTCAAAGAAGGAAACGGGTGTCGTCGGTAGTGTTTGTAACAGAATAGCCTGCAGTCCTAGGATGCAATGTGTGATTAGTGGAGTAAACATCGACAATGAAGATTCTCAGTCCACGAAAAGATCTAGTTCACATGTTGCTGCAGCTGTGAAAATGCACGCAGAGGATGATATGGAAATTACAAAAATCACAAATGAGAGTTGTAATGTGGTTCATAAAGAGAAGGATGTAATTCATAGAGATAGTTTGGAAGGGGAGGCTTCTGGTCCTGATAACTTGGTATGTCCTCAGGTAACTTGTCCAACCATAGAACAAAGAGAGAAAACGACTTCAGACAAGTCTAGCATTAACAGTGAAATCGATGATCGCACTGCTGGTGCCGAGAACTTGTTACGATCTCAGGTTATGTGCCCAACCGTGGATCAAAAAGAGAATGCGTCTTCAGAAAAGTCTTGCATTGACAGTGAATATGATCACACGGTTATGGAGAATGACAGGCCACAAGAACCCCAAACTACATGCCAGAGAAATGAAAACGACAGCATTTCATGCAATGACACACAACTAAATAAGACGACTTCCCCCATAGAAGAAAGGCATCATCTGCTAGACCTCTTCACTGCAGATGATAATGTACGGCAGGAAACCAAATCAAGGAGCGAATTCATTACGGAAAGACACGTGCATGAAATAAATCCAACTACAAGTGCAGTAAGTGAGAACGAACCTGTTTCAAACGATGTAATGGGGATCTACCGGTTGCCTTGTTCTCCTATTGAAAAGTGTTCTGGAGGTGAAGAAGAATCGTGTGACAGAGGAGGTATGCTTAAGGATAATGAAGTTTGCTCATCTGATGAGCTGGAAAGCATGGGCTTCGCATTGGTGAGCCTTGGAGCAAGGTCTGGAAAGAGTAGAAAAAGAAAGAGTGGACTGGAGCAGAAAACATCTAACAAGTTGAATTGCAATGGTTTTATTAGAAGTCCATGTGAAGGCCTGAGGCCGAGGGCTGGGAAAGGTGCAACAAGTAGAACTGATATCGACTTCAAACAATCAAACAAGGAGAATGTAGTGACTAAGAGGGCTAGAAAAACTTCTGACGTTTCACATTCTCGTCCAAAGAGAGAGAAGCGGACGACGGAAAGATCTCACAAGTGTGACATTGAAGGTTGCCAGATGAGTTTTGATACAAAGGCAGAGTTAACGTTGCACAAGCGCAACCGGTGCCCTTACGAAGGGTGTAGAAAGAGGTTTAGTTCTCACAAATATGCTTTAATACATCAGCGTGTTCATGAAGATATGAGGCCATTGAAGTGCCCTTGGAAAGGTTGCACCATGTCGTTTAAATGGGCATGGGCTAGGACCGAGCACATACGAGTCCACACCGGAGAGAAGCCATACCAGTGCAAAGTCGAGGGCTGTGGCTTGTCTTTCAGGTTTGTGTCAGATTTCAGCCGCCATAGGAGGAAAACAGGACACTACATAGATGAGACGCATTGAAGATTGGTCATAATCAGGCAGGTTTTTGTACTCTTATGCAAGTGTGAATTAGGCTTTGTGAGTCCAAAGAGGCCAGCAAAATTCGTGTACAATCAAATCCTAACTTGGTTGAGAATAGGAGTAGATCGATCCTTTTGTAGGTCACCAATTATTTGAATGTAAGTGATAACTTCCAAGTTCCAAATGTCATTTCTCGGTTGCTTTCAAACCGTGGTTTCTACCCTATCCAATCCATATCCATTTCCCCAAACCATGGATCATAGAACCAACTAGAACATGTAAGAATAATGAGTCAAATACGATGTTATATACCAAAAAGATTATAATAATTAATAATTATTTGTAATAAGATTTCCCTCTAATTAAATATATAGTAAAACTTTGATAAATGAATGTAGTTGGACCTGAAAAATTATTATCTTATACGGAGTTATTAATTTATCGATAAATTAATATTTATTAATTTATAGAATAATTTTTATTTTGTAC
>JANVCL010000003.1:31697194-31721012 GCA_026546855.1 Erythroxylum incrassatum | reverse complement strand
GCCTTGTCCTTTTGTTCTTGCTTAATCTGTTCTCTAATCAACGTTTTGCTAATGACTATGTTTGTCTTTAGCATCAAAATTTGTTGCTTTGTCTTAGTCAGGAAGGTTCTTCTGCAACCAAACTTGAAAAGGAGGCTCTTTATCAAAAGGAATGCACATACTAACTTAGCCATTGCTCATTATGTATGTGTTCACTAAACAAAATCACCATTGATAACTTGTTTGTGGTGTTTCTTTCTTCATAAAAGGAAAGGTTTTGAGAGGAAGATGTGATTATTACTTTATACCTTTAAAGTGAAACAAAGCTAAGAAGATGAGCTTGTTGGTTGTCACTTTTTATGTTTTTGTTTCTCAAAAATTAAGTATTTTTATTAATTAAGAGTAAAACAATGTATTATTAGACTTTTCCATACTTCTTGTATAAGTGGGACTTTAACTAAATCGCTATTGTAGAAAATTCTTATTTCTTAAATAAACTATTAATTATTAAATAATTTTTCAAAAGTATATAATTTATTCATTAACTATTATATATATATATATATATATATTTTATTTAATATACGCTCTTATTTCTTGAATAAACTATTAATTATTAAATAAAATTTCAAAAGTATATAATTTATTCATTAACTATTATATATATTAAAAAATTTTATTTAATATACACTCGAACATTTCATTTTTATAAAAAATTTATATTTTTATGTTGTCACCTTTCCATATCTTAATCACATTTTGTCTTAATGTCTACTTATTAATGACTTCTTCTTATTTCATAAATAAATAGACTTTGTAAATGAGATGAGATGATCTTAGTTAGATTCAATTAATATTAATTTTAAGAAATTTTAAGTCGTGACTTAAATTTATAAATTGGTATTTTTAGTTTTAGTAATTAAATTAAATATAAATTATTTATTAAAATAAAATAAAAATATTAATTAATTATATATATAACAGATGAAATCAAATAAGCTAGTCTAAGTAAGAGAGAAATCAACAAACTCAGCCTGAGTTAACTAAATTTAGAATTTTAGAAATTTTAAATTTCAAATCTAGTCCTAATTTAAGATTTAAATATATTATAAAATAACTCTTCAATAATTAAATTAAATTTAATTTCAAATCGATCAGGTTCGCTCGGCTCGGGCCACAGATTTTGGACCCAAACCCAACCCAAACTAATGTCAAATCTTTTATATTTCAGTAGGAACTTCTTTAATAATTTATTTGACATTTTACTACTTACGAAAGTTACGATAATTAAATATTTTTGGAAACTAAATATGTAGTAATATTAATATAGCGTCTCCTCACATTGAGACAAAACATCAAAAGCCTTGCTTGCAAGCTGGGACAAGAAGGTGAGCAAGAACCCTTCTTCTTGGCGGCGTTAAGGAACTTACTACTAATGAGGCAAGTACGATCTGCACTTGCCCGCAATAATAAGTCCTTTGCTTATTTTGTTGATAACGGTCAACTCTTTATCTCTTTCTATGCCTGTTGCTTCGTGTCGTGTTGATCACCTGGTGTTTTAGATCATGTGCTTGTGTGGTTTCTTATGAATTCTGGGCATCCCGAAGATTTGAGATGTGGGTTCTTTGGGGGTTGCTGATAAAAGCGTGATATTTGTTTTGTTCTGTCTTTGTTCAATTACGAACTTGTTCTGCTTTCCTCGGAATCATTTTTAGTGTCAGGTTCCAAGTTTAGAGCACTTTATATTTGATTGCAATGAGATACATGTTTTCATTTATCCGGATTCTTTACATTCAGTGGCTAGCTATGTCTACTAGTTTCCTCAAGGGAAGCAATCTATTTCATTGACTGTTGATTACCAATTTCTTAAAATGGTTAGTCTCCTTCAAGGAGCTATTTTTCTCAAATTTTCAGTCTGATTCTTGGGATGGAACCCAGTGCTTTCGAATAAATGCATTGCTTTATCTTGGTAAAATTTTAGTTGATTAAGTATGTAAAACGTGAATAATCCTTATTCTTGTACTATAGGATCATACTTCGTAGGATTCAGTGCCTGTGGTCTGGGCACATTCAGACAGCTTAGATTACGGTATGCAGCTAGTGAGAGCAACGAGCTGGTGGTCTCTCCTTGCAAGGCTGATTAGGAACTTAATTCAACCATAACGTGGCTGAACTTAATTCAACCATAATGTGGCTGTCCTATCCTCTACAGCTTTATTCTTTGCTTTTTAGGTTTAGCTGTTCATGACTCAATATAAACATTACGTAGTTTGATTGCAGTTCTTAAAGAGCTTTACACTCGCATTACCAAAATAGTAGTCCAAAATAAATATATTGGTGCTCGTTGGCTTGTCCTACTGGATTCTTTCTTCCGTCCAATAGGCTCTTTTCTTTTGCAATCTGCGTAAAGGATTCTTTGTCCATTTAACAATAGTAAATGGAGTTTAAATTGTACTGA
This sequence comes from Erythroxylum incrassatum, assembly GCA_026546855.1. Classification (NCBI taxonomy): domain Eukaryota; kingdom Viridiplantae; phylum Streptophyta; class Magnoliopsida; order Malpighiales; family Erythroxylaceae; genus Erythroxylum; species Erythroxylum incrassatum. Next base: position 31,718,575 of record JANVCL010000003.1, on the reverse strand, counting down.
CATCTCTTTTCCCGCTAGATATATCCCTTGTTAGAATATGAAGCATTCATTTGTGTGATGACTGTCACTTATTAATTTTGAATTTTATTTTGCCAGAATCAACCGTGAAGGTTAATCCTTTTTCCAGTTCAATATTCAGCAAGAATGACTTTTGTGCAAGAAGGTTTCAGACACAAGCAAATCTGGACAGCCAAACCAGCAAGGATTTGGAAAATATCGAAGTGAGTTACTCAAAGTCCAATTGTGATTCTGTTGATGCCTTATTACAAGTTGACATTGATGACAACAGTTCCGTGAAGCTTTCAGCGACATCCAATTTGAAAACTTCATCAAGGCATGATCTTGCCATGATCTTTACCTGCAAGGTCTGTGAGACGAGGTCTGTCAAGACAGTTTGCCGCCAATCCTACGAGAAAGGTGTGGTTGTTGCTCGCTGTGGTGGCTGTAACAACCTACACTTGATTGCTGATCGTCTTGGTTGGTTTGGAGAACCAGGAAGTGTTGAAGAATTTCTTGCTGCTAAGGGAGAGGAAGTTAAAAAAGGCTCTGTTGATACACTGAGCCTGACATTGGATGATTTAGCTGGAAGGAAGATCACACAAGAATGAATTATCAGCTTAATTGTAGTTATTATCATGGAGAAAGACACTTGGGACTTTTGTCCTCATCGGAATGTACAATCTGTCTCTGATATATAATTCCTTAAATTTTAACCAAATTTTGTGCTTGGCTGAAAATGAATGACGAGATGTTCCACATTCAAGTATTGTTTGAAATACTGACGATTTATTCAATGAAATTTATGATGAAAAACTCTAGATCAAAACTCTCTCTCAAGCTGCTACAAGTTCAGTGAGTTCATTTGACAACGGTGATTCTGTGTTTTGGTTAGCTTGTACCCTACTTGTCATTGTCAATCTGTCATTGGCAACCTCCGTTCATGGAGTTGCTGGAAAGTCGCCTCTCAATCATGATTTGAAGTGGACCGTTGGGTCTACTCATGTTTTTGCATTTGGGATAATTTATGCAAAGCTACAACGAGTTTTTGAGTCAATTAACTTGGTTCATTATCAACTCTGAAGAAAATGACAATACTCAGAATCTATGTGCATCTATATAGATAACGTATATGAAAAAGGAGAGACAAAGGATGTCGTCTTGAGGAAGACAAGAAGTGAAATGTAAGTACGATGACACACAATCCCACATATAATTTCTCAGTTTGTTACCAGAAGAAGCGGAGAGACACGTGAAGATGAGTACAACAACTCCCACCCCTTCTTCGTGTATAATTCCTTGCACTTCTTCTTCTTCTTCTTACTCTTCTTTTTCAGGGGTTATTCAGTGCAAGAAGATCTATGGCTACTGTGGCAGTTTTCTCTTTCGCGCCAAGAGCCCACCTGCTTCCCTTTCCCGCCACAATCATTGTATCTATGTCTATCAAAAACAAGTCTCGCAGAAACTCGCTCCGGGGTGATTTCTTGAATGCCCATTTATCTATATTTGTGGACTGTTTTATGTGTTTTTCCTTTTTCTTGTTTCTTCGAACTTGTCTTTTAGTGTGTTGTCAATGTCTGTAAGAGGAAAGTTCATGTTTTGGTTGCTTTCCAGAGTCTGCTTCTTGCATTCTTAAATAGTAGTCAATTGTTTGTTAAGGTTTAGTACAGAATTAAAGCGTTGAAATCCTTTGGTGGATAACCATAGACGAATTATAAGAGGGAAGACAATGCAAAATGGTTGTTTGTATTATAATTCAGGCCCATTCTACTTTTCACCTGTAAATTTATCTGGTTTCTGTTATGGTTGATTACTTTCATTCTGAGTAGAAGATTATGTAGTCTTGAGGTTTGGAATTATCGCGTTCAATGCACCTTGGATGGAAATATTGTCTCAACAAATTTGATCCATCTTTACTGCAAATGAAAATTCTCTCTTTTATGTCTATGTATGCAAGTGCGATCCGTGGCTGCTCCAGTAGAAGATGTTGCTGGATTTGATGATATGGTTTCGGGAACGCAGCGGAAGTATTTCATGCTTGGAGGCAAGGGAGGTGTTGGGAAGACAAGCTGTGCTGCTTCACTTGGTGTAAAGTTTGCTAACAATGGGCACCCCACTTTAGTGGTTTCAACTGATCCTGCACACTCCTTAAGTGATTCTTTTGCTCAGGTTTAGTGAAATACGTATTCTTTTCAAAGACTTGAAATTATTAACAAAGTAGGAAACTTTGTTTTTATTGTGTGTTTCTATGTCTTCGTTGGTTTATATGAAAGGATTTGGCTGGAGGGACATTGGTACAGGTTCAAGGACTGGAATTTCCACTGTTTGCACTTGAAGTATGTCTTCCTTTACAATTTCTGTTTAGCAGTGCTGTTGTTTCTGAGGACTATATTCTGAAATATTCTCTTGCTGGTCTTATATCTTAATGTAATCAGTAAGTTAGATTTATAGTCTTGCAACAGATAAACCCAGAAAAAGCTAGAGAAGAATTCCGTACTGCGACTCAGAAAGATGGTGAATCAGGGGTAAAAGATTTTATGAAAGGCATAGGACTTGGAATGATTGTCGATCAGGTAAACTTTTAAACAAGATTCTTGTCATTGCAATTTAATTGAATTCCCACAGTTTCGATTTCTGATATTTGACGGTCATGAGCTTGAGTTTTAGTTTTCTTTCATCCACTAGAATTTGCCTTCGACTGTCTTTCATCTAGGTCTTCGCTTATACTTTCACCTCTAAGAAAAAATATTAGTATTTACATGAAAACATATACTGAAGTTAATCAACACGAGACTTCAATTGAATATCAAATTCACCTATGCACTGTGTAAGTTATCCTGCCTCACTTGGTGTAAATAGAGAGGAAAATGTTGAAGTAATGGACTAAAAATATGATTTCTGGTGATCTGTGCTGAGCTTGACTTGTTCATCATCTTTTTTCTGTCAAAGTTGGGAGAGCTAAAAGTGGGAGAGTTACTAGACACACCTCCTCCTGGACTGGATGAAGCTATAGCAATTTCCAAAGTATGCTTTTTATGCTTTGTTCTCCATCATGGTTCATTTCACGTGGCTCTTCATAAGCTTTAGTACGCCCCTTCTCACTAGAAGCGTTTGGCAGGTTATGCAATTCCTTGAATCAGAGGAGTATAATATGTTCACTCGAATCGTTTTCGACACTGCACCAACGGTGAGCAAATCCTCGATATTCGACTTAACATATGAAATAAAATCAAATAATAGTCATGGCTATTCCTTACAGGGCCATACATTGCGACTTCTGTCCTTGCCTGATTTCATAGATGCCTCCATAGGCAAAATATTGAAGGTAATGCCAGAATACAAAACTTGAATGATATACTACATTTTCCTTTTTTTTTCCTTCTATTTCACTTAACTATTCTACCAAAAAGATTAATGATATATTCTGTAGAGACATTATTGACAGTGTAATTTCACTGTCTCTTTTATTCTATAATAAACTAAGGCACACCACATTTCTAATTTGCTTTTGCTGGGACTAACTATATATAATTAAGATATAGACTTCTCTGGTATAAACTAATTTTTTGGTTTAGATGAATATCTATCTGAGCCAATAATGAGGACCAAATTATGCCTTCAATGTGAGTGCTTCTCATCCATTTCTATCTAGTCTGCGCTATGATAATGTTTTTGTTGGTTTTCTTTGTCAGTTAATCTTCTATGGTTCTAATCTGTTTTGCTTATGATAACAGCTTAGACAAAAGATAGCTTCGGCTACCTCTGCCATAAAATCTGTTTTTGGACAGGAGGAAACCCGAAAGGATGGTGTAAGCCTGAAACTTTGGACTGTAGTACCTCTCTTTTCTATTCATTTTAACTGATAAACCTGCTTTATAGTTCTTATTTTCTGTCTCTGATTTTCATGTCAGGTTGACAAATTGGACAGGTTGAGGGATAGGATGCTAAAAGTGCGTGAGCTTTTCCACAACACAGATTCCACAGAATTTGTTATAGTAACAATTCCCTCGGTAACTTTCTGTAGTCTTGCTTTGTCCACTAGTAGCTACATTTTGGATTGATAATTCTGCTTAAGCCAGTGAAAGTGTGCTTCCAAAAAGTAAGTAAATGACTAAAGTTTGATGCTAACCCTTGCTATCATGTATTCTTTGGAGCTTTTTGGAAGCTTCCTCAAAAATTGGAGAAAAATGTCGAGTGAAGACTTATGTCCAATTGGAACATCAAAATGAAATGTATTTTGTTTTGGAGTATATTAGACCTGTCTAGTTGAATTTTCTTACAATCTGTTGCAACTTGGCATTTTAATCTAAGGTAATGGCAGTCAGTGAGTCATCAAGGTTGCATGCCTCCCTGAAGAAGGAGAATGTTCCTGTTAAGAGGCTTATTGTTAATCAGATTCTTCCTGCCTCCGTCTCTGACTGCAAGTTTTGCACTGCCAAAAGAAAGGTATTTGTAGTCAGACTTTCTTTGCATTGCTTGTGCCAATGTACATTGGTGCATAGAAAGAAGGAACATTTGGCATTTGATCCTCACGAACATAAGTTTATTTTTCTGTTGTATTATATATCTATATACATATCTCAGGATCAGATGCGAGCCCTTGACATGGTTCGTAGTGACCCGCAACTCTCCCGATTGATATTGGTCCAGGCTCCGTTAGTTGATGTTGAAATCAGAGGTGTTCCAGCTCTGCAATTTTTGGGAGACATTGTATGGAAATGAGCATCCACATAATAACATCACAAGCTTTTGGTCACCAAATCATTTCTATTACTTGGAACTTAGATATGCTTGCACAGTCTTTATAAACTTAGTCAGAAGCATGTTTTGAGAACCTGAAACTTCCAATATGCTAAATCTCAAGTGAGAAAGCCAACTGTTCTGGCAGCAATTTGCTTGTTGGAGCTGTTTGTCCAAAAAGGATCTATAAAGTGAGATATCTAACTCTTTATAACTTTTCTGTTTGCATCATTTCCTCCCCTTTTTAACTCATCAACTCTCTTCTCTTGTAACGTATCAAACTTCTAGAGACGCATTTCATGTCCATGTTACTGACTTAATACCTTATTCAAGTTCAGTGAAATTTGCACGTATCTGTGGTCGTTCAATATGCTTATATCTGTCATAAAATGTCTTACAATGCCATATAAAGGAAAAATAATCTCACCTAAGTTAGCGAAGATGCCTCATTCAAGTCTGAATATTCTACAAAATTTTTCAAAATTCAATTACATTGTCACTTGCATTATAGAGATCTAACTATAGTAGACTCATCAGCTGAGTAGATCTGAAACTATACATAATCCAAAGGGTGTCACCAATCCAACCCGACTCGACTTTTGAACAGACCTTACAGTGTAAGAACTCTTAATTTTGTACAGTAAGTATAATGCCTGAATATCATACCTTGAGAGTGAAACTCACTTCCTTTTAAAGGTATGCATACCAATGAAAGCTATGACACGACTAATTACTCCGATGAGGATTAGAACAAATATACAAAGACCCCAGTGATGAAGATTATAACCAAATTTCCAAAGTGAACCACAACGAGTAATAAGCCACACCCCATAGTACCTGTGACAAACAAAAACAACAAAAGGCGCAAAGGCCTTGTTGAATAAGAAACTATTGAAAGACCTGTCATGAAGATTATTTCCCTAACAACAGATGTGCAGCATTTTTCGTTCTTTCTATTGCCATAAACTATATACAGAAAGGTCAATTATCATACCTCTCAGCATTTGATATCACAAATGCTTCCAAGGCCCATCCAGAATAGCCAAAGTATGCTATATACTTTACAGCTTTATTATCTTTTGGTCTGGTGGCAATTAGAGTCAAAACTACTGGAAGAAGAACTGACCACTGCAAGGAAAGAAACTTATCAGAAAATGTGAATGACCTATAAGCTATCTTTTTCAGTTTCCATTATGTAGCACCATCACTCACCAGCTGAGCTGAACCTGGTTCAAAGAAAATGGCTAACACATAGGCTATACCAGTAACACAGTAGACAAGGCAAAGAAAGACTGTGTAGTTATCTGCAAAGGAAGATCTTGGATTTGTGAAGAAATAGAACATAGAAAGATACACCACAGGCTTGACCACAGTATTGAAGTGGTCAACAGTATCCTTGGCCAGAAAGTAAGCCAAGCTGCTCATGCCAGAAGCACTTTCTCTCCAGTACTGTAACTTCTCAAGAGAAAATGATCTCAAAGCTGCTATTTTGCATAGGAGGGCTGAAACCAGAAAAGAAGATGGGTGAGGAACTGATGCATAAAAATGCCACAGAAAAGCGACTAGGTGTTCAATAGATAGTTCGAGAGCTCTTATGCCATCAAAATTTTCTAGTAAGTTTAATTTTTTAGTTGCAGATGGATTTAAGTACAAACAAACTTGCAGATTGGTCAACTGAAGTTGCCATACTTACAAACAGCAATGATGGCATATGTATAACCAGCTGCTCCAAAAGATTGATCATCCACTTTTGCAAGTGCTCCTAGACAAGCTCCAGCAAGCAATAAGATGAGGTAATCAGTTGCTTGTGTTTTAGCTTCCCTCAGACGTTGTTTACTGATCCTGAAAAACAAAGCATCAATAATTAGAGCGATAGATTTGCATAGAGAGTGTCATGATTTTATGACTATCTTCAACCAAATGTTCTTAGTTTCATATTCAAAAACCAGAAACCTCAACAATACACTTATAAAAGTGTCAGTAGATTGGATAATAATCAGTAAGTGTTATGTACTACTCAAAGAACTTAAACAAGATGTAAATGACAAACTAGAAATGTTTCATATATGTTCAACACAGATTTCTGTACCAAAATGAAATATCCTCGGGGTACGTATCCATTTACAGAAAGAATAATAACAATGTACCTGCCAAGATAATATCTATATTGCTGAAATACACCTGGAGTTCTCCGGTTTGATAAGTCCCTAGACTTCAGGAAGTTATGTCGTATCTTGTCCCGTTGTAACTCCACATGGCTCTTCATATCTTGCCATAATTCTCCTGCAAAAGACCTATCCTCCATTTCATTGCCCTCAGAACTTGGCCCATGTGCTGGAGCAATACCAAGTGCAGCAGCACTGTGCTGCATGTCCGGTGGCACCCGATACCCATTATGAATCATCCATCTAACAGGAAGTTCCCTGTAGTTCACACCTGCACTTGCAGTTGGCATTACTATACCCTCTAGAATGTCAATAAAGTGGTCAGGAGGATTAACTCGTTCTGGGACGTTAATCCCAAGGCTAGAGAAGTACTCTTCAACTTTCTTCACAGAGCCATGATATACAACAAGGCCTCCTTTTGCCAGAAGTACTAAGTCATCAAACATCTTGAACAAGTTATAGCTGTAAAGAAGTTATAAAAATTAATTGGTGAGAAAATAAATAACCAAGGCAGCATTTAGATATTAAACACGAGTTTTTATGGGGCCATTATGAACAAAGCCTATTCCAAATGTCTATTGTTTATACATGGATGGAGTTGTTAGAACATGCAGCATTCATATCGAGGGGATGATTTCATGAGTCACTTTTCTGAACATACGACCTTCTTTGCTACTCCAATAAAATCATTTGATCTCATTTTTGCTTGGCACTATGTTGCTTTTGATTCGATAAAGCCACAATCATAACGCATGAGAGAAGTCATGAATAAGAATTTATAACTAAGGAGATGTTGGATCGTTATCCACACACTTACTATTTAATGAAAGAGACATAACAAAACTAACTATTTTCAAGATGACAGATATCCATTGCTTTACCTTCATCCCATCTGCATGATTTGCCACTAAGAAGGAAGCAGTGGCTACTAAATTTTTACTCATTAAGATGGAAATCACCACCTTCTTACCACAAGATCTATGCAAGTTCCAACCTCAAACAATGCAAGATCTCCAAAAGAATGCAGGCTGGTATAGTAAGAGTTACCTTGGTTGGTGAACAACAGTGCAGATATTAACACCTTCAAGAGCTTCGCGCCGAAGAGCTCTAAGAAGTAGCTGAGAGGATGCACTATCCAGACCAGAAGTGGGTTCATCCAAAATCAGAAGAGAAGGCTCCATAACCATTTCCAGTCCTACATTTACTCGCTTTCTCTGGCCGCCAGAAATTCCTCGCTTTTCAACGGTTCCAACCAACGAATTCCGTACTGTTTGTAGCCCCAAAGATTCTACAACTCTTTCAACAATTAGAACTTTATCTGCTTTGGTCAATTTAGAAGATAATCTGCAAACATCATGCATGTGTTATGATAACTGAAGAGGCAGCTGATACGAAACGAATATGGATGCATCATTATACATGAGAAGGTAAAGAGAAGGCAAAAAAAGGAGAAACATATTATGGTACTAGATAGATTTAACTTTTGACTTCCCAGTATCTATATTTCTCTTTCAATGACAGTATACGGAATCAACAAAGAGTTGATTGCTATTTAGATGAAAGCTTCTATATCTTCAGGGTCCAATGAGTGTGCAATCTTATTTTTGAGATCCAAAATTCCAACACAATTATATTTTCTATCCGAATCCTGGAAATTGAATTCAAAATGAATGTTCAGCTCTTAAAGGCATTTTAAAGCAGGAACAACAATGATCATTCCATTTGACTAAATAGTAGCTCTTAAATGCTTGAGGGTAAGTTGCAATCTACACCAAGAAAAAAATGAACATATTTCTTACGTCAAAAAAAGGTGATTGCTCTTAAACTACAGAGGAATGGATGCTGAAGGATCATGATAACTTCCAATCATACATACCTGCAATGTGCACTGAACCAGAGATTCTCTTCCACGGTCAAATTTCCATGCACAATATCATCTTGTGGAACAAAGCCAATAATTTTCTTATACGAGTGGATGGATTCGTTTTTTCCATTTATAAGAACCAGGCCAGTCATCTTGCATGATATGGCTTTTCCTGCAAGAGCTGATAGAAAGCTTGTCTTTCCAGCCCCTGATGGACCCATGACAGCAGTAATACGACCGGGTCTTAACTTTCCTGTTACACACCTCAATAAATGCTTATTTTTGGTCTTTAAGGTAAGCGTTAGGTCTTTGAATGCAATCTCTATTAGAGGCCTTTTCTTCAATTCAGTATTCGTAGCCATTGAAATCACGCCAGAGAAAGTAAGGTTTTTGTTTTCTTTCTGTATAGCTTTCTCTTTCTCAAGTTGAGAATAAGCATATCTAAAAATTTGGCTATCAGTATTCAACTCTTTTCTTGTATTTCCTTTAATTGTTGGACCTGCAATATCAATGCTTGGACCCTCATAAACATCAAGATCATCTTCAATTTCATGCATCATCTTCGTCAGGTCACTTGGTTCCTTCTTTCCATTTGGTCCTACTGATGATGATATGGATGTGGATAAAGAGTTCAACTCGATGGGTGGATATAAGTCTTCATCAGCATCTGACTTATCTTGATTCAAAATCCTAAGTTGCTCAGGGGGTGGAGCAGATTTCTTAATAGAAAATCTCTTTGAGAAAGGAGCTTGGAAGCCACTTGTATGCTTCTTTGCATAATTTTTTGCAGCTTTCCACCTTTGTTGTGCTTTTGCTTTTTCCCTTGCACTTCTTGCTGCTGCTTCCCTTGATTTGGCCAGTCTCCTTTCTCGAGTGGTGATAACTTGATCAGAACAGTTGTATATGATGAGCAGCAGAGTGCTTGTAGCAGCCTGGATATGCAATTAGTGTAACTTAAAGCAATCAGCTAGCTGTTTCTTGTATTGTAAACGTATTTGAGAAGAATTACAGGTTTCCTTAAGAACTCAATTTCTAGAATAGAATCTAGAACAGAGAGATGATATAGAAAATAAATATGTCACATTATGCAAGACTCAATATAGAACATGAATCAAATAAGCTCCTGATCTAAGAAGTTGGCATAGTTTACCCAAATAAACAATTGAAGTCCCCAGAGAAGTGAAGCTAAACTACTTTCTGAAGAAAATGTAAAGATAGCAACTTACGATAAGCATAAGTCCATATGCATGAATATTTTGATTTGAAGAGTTTCCATCACATGAAGTCAACCTGAAGCATCCTGTAAGGCAAGCAGCAAAAAGTCAAAGACAACCATGTGGAGTTGGAAAAAAGTTGACTGAAAGGAATAACAACAACAAAATTCCAGTAGGAATTTTGCTGAGATACGGGGTCTAGGGAAGTTCAAAAGTACACGGCCTTACTATTAATTGGTAGAGAGGCTGTTTAATAGCTCCACACAAAAAAAAAAAAAAGGTTTTTGAAAACAGTTGAAAGAGAATAGAGTTGACTGCAAGTAAAGGATACACATAGCACTCAAAGGTTTGCATGATCACTTAAATTGCTAAAATATCAATATAAGTAACTTCATTAACACCCAGAAAAGGAGGAACAGAAAAGAAAACACCTACGTTTCTCAGAAGTAGAACCCATTCTGCAATAGTGTCTGAAAATCCAAAGATTAAGTCCAGCATCAGTAAAAATGAATGTCAAAGGCAGTCAGGATCGTGTGGAGTCGTCAACTAGTTATTATTTTAACAATTCACTTCAATACACATACATGAGAGCAAATTCCAATCAGCAAAACAGTAGGTTGGATACGTAAGTCTTTGGGATAAAATAAATACCCACTACTGCATTCATTTTTCTGTACTGTAGATGAGCAGTATGATCCTGCTGGACAGAATATCTCACTACTAGTACCAATATCAGCCCATAAGTTGGCTCCTCCACAAGTATGATTTGGTTGTCCTGGTGGTAGTTGATAATTGTATCTGCAGAGACATACATTCTGGTATATTATTGACCATTGGTATTGCATATAGGAACAACCTGAGAGCTATAGTCCTAACTTACGGTTCACATAGACCAGTTGTCCGATTGATTTTTGCAAGGGGGCAATACGAACCCAATGGGCAAGCTGAAAGAAAATTCCAAGAAGTAGAAAATATCAGAAACTAACAAAATATGCACATGTATAAGGGCAACAATTAGGTAACACTTGATTACTGGAAGACCTAAAACCTGCAGAGGAGCAAACCAAAACAGCCCAATATTTGTGACAGAATTAGATTATTTTCCATTTAAAAGGGTAACAGACAGGACATTTTAGGTACATATCCAGAATGACATAAAACATATGTATCTATACATTTGCAATTCAAGTGTAGTCCCAACAAGGAATGAACATTTAACTACAAAGATTTTAGCTTCAATTCTTCTTCAGAAATACTTACGTATCATGCATGTGAGACCATGAGGACAGAAGAAACCCTCGCAACATTTCTGACAGTTAAAAGTCCTTGAAGGTATATCCCGTGGGTTTTGAAGGTCCACAGGCTGATCTCCACTGATCCTGCAAGTCCATCCTGGCTCACAGCCAGAAACCCAAGAGCTTAAATTACAGTTTATGTTGGGTTTCAAATAATTATCTTTGTTTGATGATTCAAAGAAACTATTGAAGTAGAATTTCAACTCTGCCACTGTACACAAGTGCCTAGAAAGTTGTCCTGTTGCAAAGATCAAATTAACCAAATGAGTATTCGTTGATAGAGTATAATAAACCAATAAATTGGAGGGAAAAAAAGGTTAGAAGATAATACATCCTGTATAGTTTTGTTAAAAGTTGTTCAGAATTATTAGTTATGTCTTTCTGCCAGATTATTCAATTAGCAGATAATTGTTAGTTGATAGGACCTGTGCTGAATGTTTCAACCTCAACTATTTACTAACGATGAAAGCTTTACGTAAAAAGGTCTCAATGCCATAATAGCAATCTCAATCTCTCAACACCCAGCAAAACTTGCTTCATTGAGATGCTCTTAAGCTATCCCTGTTTTCTTCTTAATATCCTAAAGCTCTTTGTCCCTGTGTATTCTTCTTATTATCCTAGAAGTTATAAATGCTTCCTGGAATCTAAATAAGGAAAATTTTGGTGTTAAGAGCATAAGCACTTCTCTCTATGTCCTCAACTGTCACAAATCAACCAAAACATGAGCATATCTTAGTTGTTACTCAAGTATTACATATACCTTCAGTCTTCATAATGCATGCAGCCAAGAAATCTGTATTTGAAGAAAAGTTGAATGCTTGGTTCCAATCAGCTTCCCTGAAAAAAAAAAAAAAGAAAGAACTTTTAACTTACCTTCATTCCAAATGTTATTGATCAAGAGTCAAGACAGATGAAGTAAACTACATAGAAGGGTCTGAATCAAAATTTCAAATAGAATAACCTAAACAAAGAAAGTTCACAAAGCAGTGAGACCAAATTCTCTCTTTGACATTAGAAATCCCACAGTTCCACTCAGAGATATGCATAATTCTGAGCCTAAGGAAATTCGATATAGAAAGTAGTTTATGGAACAGATAACTTACGGGTTCTTGACGCAGAACTTGGAGCGTTTTCCAATAACATCTCTGCTAAGAACAGCAGTCAGATTCGATAACTTGTTATAGGCAAGCTGTGTTACGAATGGACCAAGTGTGGGGTTATCAATTCCCTCATAATCACCTAAATCTTGGCAACGAACCAATTGTCTTTGTAAACTCAAAGCAACAATGACCCATATAAGCATTATGCAGGAACAGCAGATTCGCAGCTTCTTCAAGCCCATATCTTTAAGCTCAAAAGCACTTGAGTGAATTGAAAAAGACTCCAACTTTGCGCTCTCGCATGAGAGCTGCTGAACAAAGATTGATTCTTTATGCTAAAGAGATATGTGAGTCCATTGTATAAAAGCCATTCCCTTCATCAAACCACTCATCTAAAATCTGGGAAAGGATAAGTTCAGACAATGCGGGGGTTGCAGGTCAACAATTTATGTTAAATGTTAACAGCGAAGTTGCCAAGGATTGCCGGCTCTGAAGACATGCTCTGTTGTCGTTTGGCAATTCAAAGTCAACACTTTCACGAGACTCGTTATTTTTAATTTATTAAATAATAAAATTTTATACATAATCACTTAATAAAAATATTAATCCAATAAAGATTTTAATATCAAACTATTTTTGTTAAAAAATTAAAAGTAGAATATTTTATTTCCTATTAAAAATTAATTCCATAAATAAATTATTTATCATTTTGATATCTCTCTCACGTGAACAATTATAATATATCATAAATTTTTTAAAAACGAGGATAATGCAATTGAACACGATATTTCCTAATTAAGTTTAATGATTTGTTAAATATATTATTTTACATTAAAAATGTGAACAAATTTAAGGATAGTATATCTTAAATTTGATATCTGCTCGACCAGAAGTTTGAGTCAGAGTCCAAGCCCAACAGGGCTTGACAACCCGATTTGAATTGTTAAATACATTATTTTACATTAAAGAAGTAGACAAATTTAAAGATAATATAACTTAAATTTGATACCTCTTGTTAGGAAAGATAATGCTTGACCCAAGCTCGAGCTAGGTCCAAGCCCAGCAGTGCCTGACAGCCTAGTCTAAATTATTTTATAAATAAAAATGCAAAACAATTTTATTTTATTTATAAGAGTCGAGTTGAGCATGGACATGCCGAGTCTGAATCTTAGGCTTGCCTTAAACCTAATTCAATCAACTCGAGCTTCATTAACTTCAGGTTCAGTTTGAGCTTAATTGTCATCTCTATTTCTTATCAAATAATATTGTATTAACTTTATAAATAAATTATATGTTTTAATACATCTTTTCACTTATTTTTGTGTGTGTATATATATATTAGTTTTGTAATTATTATTTATTTTTAATGAGTATTTTATATGTGATTAAAACATTATACTTCATTAAAAAAATTTAAGACATTAAATTGTGAAAATTGTGTTTGGAAATGAATATCTCGCATACGAAATTTATAAGAATTAATATTTAATAAGCTTAAAAATAATAATTGTCAAAATCACACAATTAAATTAAATTAAATTAACTCTAATATCATATTATTTTAACCCAAAAGTTTAATCAAATAAAATTATGCGTGTTTTTTAATTTTTATTAACCACTATTTTAAAATAATAAGTAAAGATTGACCTCCGTGAAAAGGACGTTAGGTAGAGACCAAAGATCCGACATTATAAAAAACATTTATTTCAATATAATTTTTAAGATATTAGCTTATAAGATTATTCTTATGTACAAACCCTTTACCTCATGATTTATATGTTATTCATGATATGACCAACTTATTATGGTTTATTAGGTTATTAATTTTAAATAACTTCTATTCAACATCACAAGGCAATGAAATTTCTATTAATTTTAAATTAATATTATAACTTATATGCGACATTATTTTGTGTCTGTCTCTTATTCTTCTATTTTAACATGTTTGACATATTCTTCAATATTATTTATTTTAACAAAAAAGATTTTGCAAGTATCAAATGATGTAGGAGAATATGCCCTGGTCATGTATATACCTACATTAAAAAAAAACTACACAGTTTTTAAAAAACGAGACCGAAAGCTAAAGTGATAAGACAAAAAATTTAAAATTTAAAAGATTCAACTCGTATTAGATCATCATAAAGATTGCTAAAGACTAAGTAAAACTAAAGAATTTGAAATATGACTGAAAATGAAAGCATTTGAAGTTTAATTGAAAAAAGAGATTTTTAAATACAAAGTTAATTAATTAATTTTAGTTTATAAGAATTTATTAATTTGCAAAAATTGACTAATTAATTAATAAATTAATTGGTTTTTAACAACAAGAGTTATTAAAATAAAATCAAATAGAAAATTTAAAAACTGAATTGAAAAGTTAGACGTTTCAAAACTTTTACAGTTAAACAAACCAAACTGGTTGAATTTTTTGATTATTACAATCACATAATTTAGGTGATAATTTAGCCAACGCATGATTATATAGTTAAGACATGTTTATTTAATGAATTGGGTAGCTCTAAAGAAAAAAAAAGTTTAATCCAGGCATTCCTCTATATGATCAAAGAGTTTAGGGTGAAACCTTTAAAGTTATTTAAAATTTTCCAATTTTAGTATTTTAAAAAGTAATTTGTTTTAATTTCAAATTTAAGTATTTTATATCTTTTAAACTTTCTTTAGAAAATAACGATAACATATGGGTTAATCAAATATTGTTACAAGTCGACTCAACTCAACTTAATTCTTAAATATTACATAAATTAATAAATTTTGACATAAATTAATGATTTACTGTATTTATCTTAAAGTTATTAGTTTGAGTTTAGAATAATTAATTCGAATGAATTTTAATAATTAAATTGAGTTACTATCTCGGTAACATTTCATTATTTCAAATGCGTTATTCATATCACATATGTTTTATAGTCATCTTTTATGGAAATATAAGGAATTAATATAGAAATTGAATATTTAAAAAATGAAAAAATTTAAAGATGAATCTGATTTTGTTTGAATTATTTAAAACATAAGAGAGACCCATTTTTTTAATCCAATAATTTATGTACACAATCAATAAGATTTTTTTGAAATCATATAATAATTTATTCATTTTATAGTTTAAATAAATTATATAATAATTTAATAATTTAAATTAATATAACATTTCCAATTAAAAAATAAGCATTATAACTCTAAGTCGTAGACCATTTTAAATCTCACATCAATATTAAAAAGAATGATTATTTAAAAGTCAAGACACATTAAAATTTCACTAAGCGATTTAATTAGAGTATCTTATTTAAAGAAAATTGTAAAAGTCAATTATTATTATTAAAATAAAAAGTCCCAAAATAATGAAAGAAACTATGAATTTTGTTATATTTGAATTTCAAAATGATCAAATCAAATCAAATCACATTATTTCAAGTAAAATGACATTGTTCTTACATTTTAAAATTTAAATTAATCCAAATTAGTTTAAAGTTCAATTTAATTTCAAATTGGGCCTAAACCTATTGTCAAACTTGAATTTCACATAAAACCAACATTTCAAAGATTGTAATGAAAATTAAACCCGTAAAATAAGAAATTTAAGGATTAAAAGATTCAAGTGATATTAAATTATCATAAAATTGGCTAAAAATTGAATAAAAGTAAAAAATTTAAAATATAATTAAAAAGAAATTATTCGTTAAACAATTTTAAAGTTTATTTACAAATATTATTAAATAAAAATCAATCAATTAATTTTATTTTATAAGAACTTTTTAATTTATAAAAATTAAACAATTAATTAATAAACTAATCGATTTTAACAATAAAAATTATTAAAATAAATCAAACTAAAAAATTCAAAACTAAACAAAAAATAATACAGTTTAAGATTTTTATGTTACAACAATTGAACTAGTTGAATTTTTCAATTATTCTTAAAACATCTGGACAAAGTTGACAATGAGTTTAGTGGATGACTTTTCTAAACAGTGGTTCCAATCTAATTAGAGAGAGTTTAAATTATTCTAAATTAATATTAAAACAATATTAATTTAATTTAATATTTTAATGATAAAAGTTAAATACTTCACACTATTTATATCATATACGAGTTAATAAAATTTATTAATCTTAAATCAGACCTAACTTAACTTATCAACATTCCCTTCATTTGCAAGGCTTGCCCTCGCGTTGATTGTGTCAAAAACCAGCAAAAATAAGTGATAACACCGCCTTCTCTGAAAAGAAATGTTCTTGACTGACTTGTTGCGTTTAACTATGATCGTACCATTCAACATCTAGAAACAAGCAAACTGTAAAATCATTCGAACCTTCCCTCCCTCATTGTGTTCTTATCATGAATACAAATACGGAGTTGGGGTGATCCATATCATTATTAGAAATAATCCAAACTACGTGTGGATTTGGATCGTATGGTTGACATTTGTCCACAAGAATTTCTTCCATATGTGGGCCGGACGGCAATTATATTAAATCTCCTTTTGGTTTTTCTCACATTCTTGGAAAGTTCAGACTTGGAAGCTTTAGAAAATGGCTGAAAATAACAGCTACACACGTAGTTCATGGATGCCAACTTCCAACTAACATCCATGAAAGACCCACGTAGCCCACTGGATGTTACTAAAATAAGAAGCAAATATATGCACTGACTCAATCTCTGTGAGTGCGATGTTCATTTCAAAAATCCCATCTTTTTGGTATTTGAAAGAAAGTTAAAAAACCCCACACGGACCAATCATTCTGACCTACGCGGTTTAACCTTTCACGGAAAAAGATCAAAAAAGTATTATAAAGTTTCCACCTTTAGCTTTCTTTCTTCAGTTTTGGTTTTTCCTAAAAAGAAAGAAACCTTTTTTTTTTGTCTCCGAGTATGTCTTTTCATTTAAATATGGGTTCTTAGTTGGTGAGCTACATTTCCAGCTGCCTGGTTTTGACCGGCCTTAGATCATGGAAGGCTCGTTCTTGTGTTCGTCGCTTGTCCCTTTTTTATAATTTTTGGATTCTGGGTCTCTCTCGTAACATCATCATCATCTTCCGTGAGGAACATCACCAGTTGTTAGCCTTTTGTTTTCACTTTTAGTTGAATATTCAATATATAGCAGCAGGTAAGCACCTTTCTTTAATCTGTATCTTTTAGTTTCAACCATAAAGTTTGAAAACTTTCTGATGCTTTTGTCTAAAAATTGCGTCCTCGCAAGTTTTTTGGTTGCATCGAATTGGGATAGGCTTGTAGCTGATATACAACTCTGATTCCTTTCTTGGTGTATTAGTAAATTTCATGAGGTTGGTCTTCTAGGCTTCTAGCAATCTCTTCATCATCTGAAAGAGAGATTTATATCTGCAGAACCTTAAGTAATTGCCTAATGTTTGTATCTGTAGGTGTATATTTCGATAATCTTGATCTTAGTGATATTGGTGTAGCTTGTAGTACTAAAACATTTGTTCATACCTTGGAAGGTAATTGGTCCATCAAGTGAAATGAAGTGTCTTTACTTCCACAGCAGAGAGAAAAATGAAGAACAAAAGATGACAAAATCTGTTTCTGTACACTCAACCGCCTCAACATCAATGTCAATGTCAACTGATTGTGATTTCCGAAGATTAGGATCAGAGTTCAATTCCCAGAATGTCTCTGATTTCAGCACAGAATCATCCACAAAGAACTCATTTCCATTGTTCCCTCAAAGGCAAAGTAATCTCAGAGAGTTCACATTTTCAGAGTTGAAGACAGCCACAAAGAATTTCGGCCGTTCCCTTATGATCGGAGAAGGTGGATTTGGTGCTGTATACAGGGGAGTTATCCGGAGTCAGGATGATCAGAGCAAGAAGATGGATATCGCCGTTAAGCAGTTGAGTCGAAGAGGACTACAGGCAAGCTCTATTGCATTCCTTTTTATCCTTGCACTCGTCTGACGCATCTTGAACTATGCAACTTCTAACAAGTTTTTACTAAATCTGGACAAGGAATTGGCTTGAAACTTTCATTTAGCGTTTCAACTATCTGATGTGTTCTTCTGTTTACTCACAGGGGCACAAGGAATGGGTTACTGAAGTGACTGTCTTAGGAGTTGTTGAACATCCAAATCTTGTCAAATTAATGGGATACTGTGCTGAGGATGATGAAAGAGGAATCCAGCGCCTTCTACTATACGAGTATATGCTGAATAAAAGTGTGCAGGATCACTTGTTTAATCGGCTCCGGTCACCTCTACCTTCGACCACAAGAATGAAAGTTGCCCAAGATGCTGCTCGAGGCTTAGCATACCTGCATGAAGGAATGGATTTTGAGGTATCTCTAATTGGATATATGCAGAGTATTAAGAATTAAACTTTGTGATTTACATTATAAATGCAACATAGGATGCACTAATTTCATGGGACTGTAAGATATTATAGTCCTTGATCCTAAATACGGTAGTAATAAACATTAGGAATATCAAAGCTGTATCTATGTCTTCTCATCTACTTGTATTTGAGATTTTTTGTGTTCTTTCTTAAGTTGTATAGATGTAACTAGCTTTTGGTCGAAAAGCTTTGCAAGTCTGATGTTTATGTACTTCTTACGCTATGTTTTTATCCTTTTAAAGTATTAGGCTTCTGTTCCTCCAAAGAATTGATCCTTTTTAGCATTATTTCATTAGAGGCTTTGACTGGCATTCTAATCTGCACATGGAACAAAGTGTCATTACTTGTGGTGGCCTGCCTCGCTTTGTGTGGACTCCACCACTCTTGTTCCTTCTGGACAAGTATGATCTTTAGATCTGTTTTGAAGTCACCAAAATTATTAACTTTTGAGACCATTCGTACTATGGTGATTGAAAAACCTGGGTCTAGATTCTTACAGGTTTGATGTTGCTATGGCTGGAGCACGTTTGAGACGAAACACTGATCCATCATTCTTTAAAATAGAATTCTGTGGAACATTTGACTTTCCAAAGTTGAAAAGAGATTGAAGACGGAAGAAGTTGAATAAAATTAATTCAAGTTCAATGCTTCAATTAGGTGAGCCGTACATGTTTCTCTGATCTGAGTTCCAACAAAAGCTGTCGATAAGAGAAACTATTAAATCTGATTTGGTTGGAGTAGGAGTTTTATTAAATCTGTTACATTCTTGCATTGGAGTTTAATAAGAGTGGTCAGAAAGTCTTGGATGACGATGGCTGTTTCAAAAGAAATCATATTCTTGATAGAAAGAGAGACGAAATGAGAAGCTAGAGCACAGAAGAGGAGACAGTAGCAAGAACTAGGAAGAGAGGAAGACGGGAGAGTATGTAACAACTATTATACAAGACGATACTGTTTTGCTCTACGAACAAATGGAGATATATTTTTTATTATATCCTTAATAAAAAATAGTTTTACAGATTGACTTATAAAAACTTCCGATTAGTACAAATTTTTAGTTTTTTAGTTAAATTTATTTTAATAATTTTTTTTGAAAAATAATTTGTTATTAATTATTTTTAATATATCTAAATGTCCGTTTATAATTAGAATAAATATTTTACACATAAAATTTATACAAAATTATTAAATTATTTATATTAATTTAAATAAGTGGTTGATGTTATATTAAAGCTTTTTATATTAAAAAAAGAAAGATTGTATAAATATCTTAATTTTTATTGTTAATTAATAATTTAATATATTTAATTTATTGATAATCCATTATTTTTGAAATCAAAATTCAAAATGCACTCTAAAGTCTAAAGAAAAACCAAAAGGCCTCTTTTATCTTTTTCTTTTTCATTTCATTTACAAAGGCCAAGAAAAGAGAAGATGCAAAGAGGGAAAAGGTTCGCAGGAGAAATGTACCCAATACCATTCTTTGTCAGTCCGTACGATTAGAGTTTTTGGCTGTTTCGGATTCAATTTCCCTCATCAGGTCTCGATCTTTGGTTCAGTTAACTATGAACCTGTTGTTTCTACACGATTCCTCTTCTCATTGTAAACTAGTGTACTTCTGGGGTTGACTGCAAATTTTCATGGTACGGACACTATGTTTCTGAGTACGTATTCTTTGGATTGGTGCTTTAAGATTTGAATTCTTGGATGGTGAATTTGGAAGGAATCGGAAGTTGCCCGTTGGTATATAATAATGGTATCGACAAATGATCCGGTGGAATCTTTTCTCAATCCCATTCAAGTGGTGAAAGATGCTCTTTTGCCTCTTGAACTCGGGATTAAGAGAGCTGCTAAGGACTTCGAGAATTGCTGGGGAGTTTCTAAGAGCAGTGGTAAGCTGAACCATGTTGAGTTGAATAATAAAGGGGATCATAACAATAAGGTTCAGGTCTGTGCTGTGAAAAAGAAGAGTGTTAGTAATTGCAGTAGTGATAATGGACGCTGTCTGGTGGTGGGTGAAGGGAGAAGGAAGGGATTTTTAATAAAGGTTCATCTTAAAACCTTTTTTGGGTTGTTTTCCATGAGCTTGGAAAATGGGGTTGATAATAAAAGAACTGGGGCATCAAAGAAAGGTTTAAAAGATCAGGAATTGGGGAAGGAAGGTGAGTCTTGCATAAATTGTCTGCAATTTGCAGTGAATTGGTCTTTGTTGGTTAATGGGTTGATTCAGGCTTTTCCTACTCCTTTCAAATGTAGCAAGAAACGGTGCCAGAAAGTAAGTGATGATGGAAAAGAGTATTTGTCATTCTTCAAATCGGGGCCAAAGTTGAAAACTTTGTTTGAATCAAAGCGAAGGGAGTTAAAGGATGAATCTGTTAAAGGAACGGAGAGTGGGGAAGATGGGGATGACAAAGAAATGAAAAAGTTGCCACTTGAGTGCCTTTTTAGGTTCTGTGTTTGACCAATTGGGTCACAGTCTATCAAACATTAATCCGAATTTCCAAAAAACTGATGACAGTTCTAAGAATGATTCTTCGAGGCCACGGCTTCTTTCATCACACTTTGATCATCTAAAGACAGTCATGAGTATTTGGGAAAATAGAAAGGTGGACGTGAATGAGTTTTTTGGGAATTTGATGTTTG